>SZWC01001439.1:53081-82152 GCA_023375785.1 Penium margaritaceum
CGACGACGACGACGACGACGACGACGACGACGACGACGATGATGATGACGATGATGACGGGGCGCGTCCTCGCAGATCACTGACGACCACAGGCGAAGGCCGATGACGCTGAAGCGCTGGAAGCCTCCCCGAGAGGAGAACGCAGTGTACGTAGTACTAGCTACAGTCGCCTTTGAGACTCAACGACGACGGCTTTTCAGAGGTTCCGGAAAAAGGGACGGGAGAGGGGAATGGGAGCCTTCGCTGTCAAATACATCTGCTCGTCGGCTTTGTCGCGACCCGCGCTCGACTCAGACAGCCCAACATGCTCCACTCGCCCATTCTTCCGCCCCTGCTGCTGCTGTCCGCACCACCGCCGCCCCCGACGAAACTCGAGTGGCAACAGCAATGGGCTGGCGAGCCTCGAAATGCTGGTGTGAAGGGCTTTGAACCGGCACTCTGATTTTGATTTTGATTGTATGACTGGGTGGCGGGACGCTACGCAGCAAAGGGTACTGCGAAGCTGTGAGGCTGTTGACGATTGCGCCTTTTGCTCCTTTGGTGTGTAATCCTAAAACAAGTTGATTCCTGCCGATTGAAAGTTATCTTATGGCTCGGTTGGCTGACGTGGCATGTCTCCCACATAATAAGACAATAAAAAAGGTGCAGAATAACAAAGAATCAGTCAAAATGCCCGTCATCCTTGATTGTACATCAAATCAAGATCATAAAATTGATTTCGACAAATCTAAACTGACATGGAAGATAATCGTAGCTTGCGCAGTGAAAAATGTACGCATAGTAACTCTTCATGTTCACTCGCGCCGTTCACAGCTCCAGCCCGACGCCGAATCGCCCATCCACACGCGATTAACAGTCCCGAAACGGCAAAGCGGCGGCCTTGAGGTATTTCTGTAAAATCAGTGTTCTTTTCCGTCACACACGGGAGCGAAAACGCGCGAAATCCACGGGTTCGGATGTGAATTCCCATCGATTCAAACCCCTGTGCTGTTGGCGGAAAAATCATTACACAATCAGTATTCTAGAAGGAAATTCCTGAAACCCTAGAATAAAAATCAGGATCACTGCGTCAGTTCTCCGCCAAGGATTTCCAGCTACTCGGTTCTTTCTGGGTTCCATAATACCATAGTGACTCCCTCACTCAAATTCTTAGTCGGAGATATGGCTGATATATCCGTGCAAGGGTCAACATAAGCCTGAGATATCCGCGACTTAAAAATGAATTACGCCATATCCACTGACCTAAAATACAAGTACGCCATATCCACCGTGCCTGACTTTACTTCCACGATATCCGTACATGTTGCAAGAAGAACGACATATCCGGAATAATGTTCATTTTTGGCAGTGGTGGATATGGCGTTATTCTTATGCAGTTCCAAACAGGTTTACGTGCACACATTAGAATGTAGCGACGATTACGGACGTCGCCTTCAAACAGTGTTCGTGTATGTGTTTAAATGTGAATAGCCTACATGTTCTTTCTATATTTTTTCGACCAGTGTCGTGCCGAAATATCAAACATAGTTCGATGTCTCCCCAATATTTGTCTTCGAAAGGAGTGGGGAACTCTTTTTCGGAATATGATGTCTTTACACGACTGTGCAACCTTCGCGAACACAACGTTTCCTTCTGGAGTTGACATTTATCTTGTGCCAGTATGGCACGAGCCTCGCTGACAGTTAGGACACATCGCGACCAATCCTGGCGTCGCCCAAGGGCATGGCTGACGTTGACACATCGAACTCCATATGGTCAATTTATCGTGTTCTCCAAGGAAGTCACCGTCCAAACCGAGAGAGGTGCCTCGTGCCACGTGCGTAACTTTATAGTCACGTTGTTTATTGGTTTTTGCTACACATCCGTTGTGTATACCCTGTTGTCCTCGTCAGCTCTCCATCTGTGATGTCGACGGTCTGTTCGCTTCCTCTATACGCCGTCAGTAGCTCGTGTTGCCGGGAGAGACCAAAGCTATTGGGGACGCTTCCGCACCCGATGAGGATGGGCATATTGTATACGTAGTTCTCACTTTTTATGCGCTATACCCATATTGTCTTGAGATGGCGGCACAACTCAGCTGGGCAGCCAGCCGTAGACGTAGGTCCCATGGCCCACCTCCCGTGACACCATCACGTGCCACCTTTTGAACATCGTACGACCAGCAAGGTCTCGCTTCCCCGCCCCAAGTCCAAGTGTATGACGAGGTCTTGGAGCGTGAACAACAAGCCCATGTCCATATTATTTTGCCTGAACAGTTTGCAAACAGCAGTCTACGTCACATTCGTGGGATCCATGGCCATGGTAATACATGGCGGGTGATGCTGTACTTCATCATGGACGTTGTGTGCCTCCACGCATGTACTTTAACCTGTGTTTTGAGGTTATGATTGCGTAGTGTCCTCGGATGACGAACCGGACGACTCGGCCACCAAAAGGCGCAAGACAACAGATAAATTCCCGCCCGGCATAGAATTTCCCACAATGGAAAGGCAAGGGCCGCAGTTGACGACTACGCCATATCCAACCGCATGACCGTGCAGTGGCTTCGGAACAAGAAGATGCGAATTGAGGCACGCTGTGGACAGTGGAAGGAGAAGAAATGTCCGTGGCTGTGGAAGGCGCATGTCAATGCCTGCCATGGCAACGTTGTCATCGGTGAGTTTGTTGACAACCACCACTGCATTCCTGGCACGGGACGTGGTGATCCAGCAAAAACGGTGCGCTGGGTTAGACGGCAGATTACGTCCACATTGAAGCGCAACCCCACGGCCAACGTGCAGACCCTTGAGTCAGTGGTTAAAAAGAGCATTGGCAAAGAGGTCGACAAGAACACCCTCTACCGCGCAAGGTCGAAGACGCAGGAGCGAATAATGGGCCCGAAGGACAAGGCGTGGTCCTTGCTTCTTGTTTCCTACAAGGAGGTACGTGAACTTTGCTTTAATGCTCAACTGGATTTGCTGTACTTTGCTTGAGGCATCACTACTAAATGTTCAACGTTTTCTTTTAACTTTCAGCTCATGCGTGTGGATCCCAGCACCCACGCCGTTGCTGAAGCGACCGAAGACGGTGTTTTCCATCGTGCCTTTGTTGCCCTCTGCGCGATCTTCCTAGGGTTTCAGAATTGCCGTAGGCTTCTGACCATGGATGGCACGTCCCATAAAAACTTCCATAAGCAAATTCTCTTGATTTGCCAGTTCTTTGACGCCAACGACAACGCGGTCCCCATGGTATGGGCCATGGTGAGCGGTGAGAACAAAGATAATTGGAAGTGGTTTTGCTTCCATTCGTCTTTTGCGTACCCGACGGCTATGCATGAGGGCACCCTGGTCATCAGTGATTGTGATAAGGGGTTGCTCAACGTTGTGGCTGAGAAGCTGCCTAGAGCCGAGCACAGCTACTGTGCCTTCCATTTGCTGGAAAATGTGCGGTAGAAACATGGCAAGCAGGTGGGGTACTGGTTCTGGAGGTTGGCTCACGCTCTGACGGAGGCCGAGTGGCAGAGGTGAAAGGAGCAACTTTGCCGGGTCTCTTCACGCGTGGCTGTGATGCTGCTGGGAGTGAACAGGGAGGGTGGTATCCCCAAGGAGCAGTGGAGCAGACTGACTGTCCCGTTGAACGTGGGGGGCACACCACTTCCAACGTTGCTGAGTCATTGAACGCCTGAATCATGGAAGTGCGCAAACTGTTTCCCTTCTACTATTTCGTGGCCCTGTACATGTGGGTACAACGGTTACTTGCAGATTGCCTCAAGCTAAGCAAGTGCATGAAGGGCCAGTTTGCACAAGCATCTGAGAAGCGCATGCTCCACGCGTCCGTGAGTAGCGCGGACTACGAGGTGGAAGAGGAGGGTCCGCAGTCAGAAATAGTTACGGGGCCCAGCAACCGTCCGCGGCGAGTTAACATGCAAGAGAGAAATTGCACGTGCGGTGGCTGGAAGGAGTGGGGGCAGCCCTATGTCCATGCTTGTGAGTTCATGATTGGCAGGGGTGAAAATCCAGAGGCCTTGGTGGACGTGCATCACACTCGCATGGCGTACCGCAGAACGTATAACCACCCCATGCCCAGCATCAACCCCATGCACCTCAAACATCCTGAAGATAAGCTGTGGCAGCAGCCGGGGCCCAAGCGTGGACCAGGCCGCCCAAATAGTGCAAGGTGGGAGCGGGAGGATCGCCGCAAAAAAGTTACATTTGCCCGCAGTGTTGTGTCCGTGGGCACACCAAGACAAAGTGCCCCAACCCTCCAGCTATCGGTGGTGCAGCAGCACCAACGATCCTGTAGCCAACGCTCTTCTGCGTCGGCTTGAGTGCACCGAAGCCTCCATTCACGTAGAGACATAAGCCGTACACTATCCTCGCGTGCCTACAAGTGAAGGAGGTACAGCACAGGGAGCCGAAGGAGGGGCAGACATAGGGACAGGTGGGACAAGTGGACCAGAGGAAGAGGAGACCGGTGCCGTTGGAATAGGCTGGCTAGCAACACGGGCAGAAAGCGCGAAGGGAGACAGCCGGCGCAGCAGGCGTGCAAGGAAAAAGTCTTGGGGGCTTCAACATTGCAAGAGGTGCAGCAGCTACTGCAACTGCACCTCTTGGACAAGCAACTGGTTCTGGTGGACTCGCAACTGCAGTTGCTACTGCAGCAGCTCCTGCAGCAGCAGCTGTAGGTATAGGTGCAGGACCACTGTATGTTCCAAAGAATGACACCACATATGAATCAGGTGAAGAAGAAGTGTACGACCCGGAGAGGTACATCTTGGAAGACTCTGAGGACAAAGAAGAGGACAAGGACAGGTACGAAGACTTGAGACAGTAGCATGAGTAGGAGCGTTGTGAGGAGATTCACCAACGGGCAGCAGCCGTATATGATCCTTGCCGACTAGAAGAGACGTGGGATAACAAGCCGGACGACGTGGATGCCGACACATTCATGGAAGTGCTCATGTCTTTTCCTCAATTCATTGACGCCATGATGTGTTTCAGTTCATGTGTGTGTTTCAGTTCACTAAAGGCCTGTCATTCTTATGTTTGTCTCGTTTTTACAGGTGAGAGTGCGCACAAGGTTTCACAGTTGCAACATTCATGGAGGGACGGGTCAGACGGCACGTGGCCCAACATAGGGAGAGGCCCCAAGTCCAGTAGTACAGCGTACAAGCTTGTTGGAGTGGACTCCATGTGGTTCAGTAACGGACATGCCTTGAAACTGTGTTCAACAATTAATCTCCACATATCCACGTGTTCTGGGTACATCATGTAAATTACTTCAGATTTAATGAATGATGTATCCAAATCACGAGCCAAAAGTGTATAAAAACAACAAGTTGGTCTCATTGTTACACCTCTTTACGCCATCTTTCTTTCACAACTACTACTGTCTTTAACACTTGTGTACAAGCCCGAGCAAGGGTACTATGGAACACTCTGTCTGCGCAGTAGGGGAGCCAAATGTTCTCTCCTTCCTGGCTTGGGTGTGTACTACCTATGTCTTCTTCAAGCTGTGGCCGGTTGGTAGTCGTATCCAAGTCACCAAAGTGTGTTACTACACATGCCCAGTGCAAGATGACTCTTCAGCTGGTTCAAAGGTTACATGCGTTGAGAGCCGCAATTGCTACACTGACATCAAGCTCTGATATGGTGAAAACGGCATGCATTCAGAGCACTGTACAGAAAGTTACAGATTTTACGGTGAATTCCCGGGCCCACGTCTACCGGGAATTCTCTCCTGTACAAGCCAGATAAATTCTGGCAACCAGCATTGAAGCAGCCCAAAGGGCCTGGTGTGTGATATAGTGTGCTGGCATGCGCAAGAGGGTTGCGCATGCCTTTAGTTAGCTCTAGCAAAGAGGGGAGCTACCTATTGCACAACATTGCACAGCTATCCTAGTCAGGGAGTCCTTTAACTGACTGGACAAGACTCATGCATCCTTGGCATGAGGTCTACACTGCATCACCATCACCATGCATGGAGCCTAGGCCCTTCTACCTACATGGGCCAATCTGGTACGAGCTTCAGGAGGCTCCTGATCAACGAATCTGATGCACCAGCATGGCACGATCAACGATCATTAGAGAAAAGCCTACAGAGCAAGCAACCTCCTGGGGAAGCTGCACTTGAACACCTGATGAAGCTTCCTCAATGAGGACGCTTGTCCCTGAATCTGCATGCATGCCAATAACAACTCTGACCTACAGGATGCTTTGCTTGTAAGGAAACTTCCCCAAGAGGAAGCAGACCTGAACCACCTGAAGGAAGCTTCTCCTTCAGGTGGTCAACTTGCGAGATCCACAGGTATAAGGCAAAGCTCCTCTCAGTTCACAAGTATCTCAGCATTTTGCAAGCATTCAGCTCTGCTCAAGTCTTTGACTCAGGAGCCTAGACCAAGACTCTGGGGGAGATCCCTCCAAGGCCCCTATAAGCCTGGCAAGGCCTGCCAGCCTGGGTGGAGGGTACCCTGGAGGCCATTCAACCTAGAGACTGCTCCAAGACCCTTGCCACGACGGCCTATAAGACCTAGCAAGGTGTTGCCCTTTGTGGGCCAAGAGTTGTGCTAGCTTAGATTACCTAGGATTGTTCCGTGTACCATACTTGCACTTTGTATCAATCAATGTTTCATTCCAGTGTTCCCAACCCTTCTCCAACTATTGTACATGCTACACTGCTGATCACCCAAAGATTCTACCGGCAAGGGTCCTAGCTCTTGCTGTCTGTCTAAAAAAATCAACATGGTATCAGAGCTCTAGATGGTGCTCTCAACAATTTGTAGAACCAATAGCAGCAGACTACGTTGGTGGTGGAGACTTTCTCCACCAACCTTGTACAAGTGTTGGGTCAGAGGCGGAGGTGACGCCACTTCATGCGCGTGAGCGGCGTTCTACCTGCACAGAATCACGAGCAACATGGAAGAGGAGAACGCTCAGTCAGCTTCTCCTGCACTCGATGATCAATCAGTTTTACGTGGCATGCGCATGGGCCAAGAGGAGGGGCACCATGTCATAGACCACGCACAATGCCAAGCTACAGAGGTGCAATGATTGGCTAAGGAGGAGCAACGTATGGCGCAACAAGAAGCCGCAGTACGTCAAGCTGTGGAGCAAGAGAGGGAGGCGCTGAGGCAGCAGATTGCTGCTCAAGAGCTCCTACGTGAACAAGAGCAGCTTATCCATGAAGCTCAAGCATTGTAGACACAACAGTTGCAACAGTCACATGCGGCTCAAGCAGCTCAAATCGCACAACTTCAGCAGCAAATGGCATGGGCTCAGCAATAGCAGCTTCAACAGAAGCAACAGCAGTAGATGTAGTGGCAACATGGTTCACGAGGATCATCGGTACGTCTGCCTCAAGCAAGCCCTCCTCCAGTCGTGTAACCAGCCATGTCTCCAGAGGTGCAGCCGGCTGCACCACCACAAGGAGGTATGCCAAAGCTGTTTTTGGCTCAAAAGCCACAACCTGCTCTGATGGTGCCATCCATGGCACTCTTCCCTCAGATACAACAAGCACAAGTGCCACAACCCTTTATAGCACAACCAGCATAAGTCCAAGTGGGAGCAGTACTACCACCACATGTGCCGCAACCTGCTACAGAATGCATTATGCCAGTCCCACAAGCAACTGCACAGGGCAAAGCATATCAAGGCCTCAAGGACGGTGTGCCTCAAGCAAAAGCCTCACTACATCTGCACAAGATCAATATTTACAAATTCGATGGAGAGAACTTCTCACACTTGGCACACAAATTCAAACAAGTTGCCCAAATTCATGGCATCTAGAAGTCCTACAATGGCTACTACACGCCTCCACCTCCAGGGTCGGTGTCAAGCGTGGTGGCAGAGTTCATGTACTTCACTCGAGCTGCTTTCATGGTGTTGGATGACCATCTGACTCCTTGCATGCAGCAGGCCATACGGATGTACGAGGAGACTGCACAGCCAGCTCGCCTAGTATGGTCCTACCTACAAAGGACCTATATGTCCGGCGACTCAACCTTCAAATCCCACCTCCTAACCGAACTGCCGCACATCAACCTCAACAGCTTTGACAACATCGAGTCCTACATCAACAAAGCAAAGTCACTTTGCGACCAGCTCGTAGTGACAGATGCCCCAGTCTCAGAGCCTGTGTTTGTGACCTTTCTCCTCAATGGGCTGACAGGGGATTGGGACAACGTGAGGAAGGTAATGAAATTCAAGTACAAAGCGGAGCTTATAGAAGCATACGTTGGGAAGATGCTTCTGATAGAGCAACGCGACCGGCAGCTAACAAGAGAGAAGGAGAGAATCCTCAACAATGCAACTTACCAAGGTGTGAGCGCTGTCGTGTCCACTGCTCAGCCCTCGCGGAATAGCCAGTCCACGAGGAACTCCGCGTCCACCCAGTTGCCCGCCCACTCTGGACCAAACACCAGCATCCGCATCGCTCGCGGCCAAAACGCGGGGTCACGTCTTACAATAAAGTGCCATTATTGCAAGAATATTGGGCACATGAAGCGATATTGTAGAGAGGGGATGTGGGACGAACAACAAGCACAGCAACATGCATCTTTCAAAGCAAAGTTGTCAGGGGAAAATGGGAGAAGAAGGAAGCCGAAAGCAAAGAGAAGCAACCAGTGAAGGACAAGAACAAAGAGGCCAAGGAGCAGGATGGAGGCAAAGGGAAGAAGTTTGACTATATTGGGCTGGTCTTCCAGCTCTCAGCCAAGCAGAGTGATGAGCTGGTCCGCTCCACCTACGTGTAGTACCTTGACAGTGGGTGCACTTCGCATATCACCCATGAAAAGGCTTGCCTCCACGAGTTGGAACGCTGCTCCAAAGACTTCGTTACCATGGCCAACAAGCAGCAAATGCCCATTTTGGGCAAAGGAAAGGTGATAATGACTGGGTACAATGGTGTTCAGGTGAAGTTTGTGGATGTCCTGTACATACCTGACATTGCAGTGAACCACCTCTCACTAAGGCAGCTGATGAAGGGGGACGCGTGAATCGTTAGCAGCGGGCAGTATGTGAACCTTAAGAGCAGTGAAGGTGAGACCTTCGCTGAAGGTCACCTTCTTCCGCACGGCATGATTGAGCTGGACTTTGAAGAACCAACTCCAACAAAAGGGCCACATACGCCCTTCGCAACAGCTAGTCTCTACCAGGTTTATGGCGTAAACTTCAGTTTGTGGTACAAACAGCTCGGCCACATCAACAACCAATCCGTACAGATAATGCAGAAGTACGATCAGGTCAACGGTCTTGATATCAAAGAAAGCGGCAGTAAGGATGTAGCAAAACCTTGTGAAGACTGTGTGCGGGGGAAGTTACCACGACATATGTTTCCTGTGGCAACAAAGTGCGACGTGAGCCAGAAGCTGAAGCTGGCCCACACCGATGTATGTGGACCTTTACCAACGGCCACGGTCTACGGAGGACATCGGTGTTTTCTGCTCTTCGTTGACGATGCCACAAGGATGGTGTGGAGCTATCCTCTACGCATAAGAGACAAAGCTCCAGCATACTTCTTCAAGTGGTTGCAATGGCCGAAAGGCAAAGCAACAGGAAACTACAGGTTCTACACTCAGACAAAGCTGGTGTGTACACAAGCACAGATTTTGCCACTCAATTGGAGGACCTTGGCATCGTGCAGCAGTTCTCCATGCCATACACAGTGCAGCAGAATGGCGTAGCAGAGAGAGCGAATCGCACGATGCAAGAGACGCTGAAGTTGATGCTGCTTGGTGCGCAACTCGACAACTCATGGTGGTCATTTACACTACGGCAAGCAAGGTGGGTATGCAACCGCGTGCCACATATGTCACTACCACGCATTACACCATTCCAGGCGTGGCATGATGACAAGCCTGAAATCTCCATGCCACGCACCTTTGGGTGCATGGCACTCCTCCATGTCCCAAAGGAGCGTCGGCGGAAGCTAGCGGAGAAAGCAACATGGGGAGTTTTCCTCGGTCAAAGTCCTAACATGAAGGGCTGGGAGTTCTACGACGTGGACTCCCATTTCATTGTCACTAGCAGAGGCGTAATATTTTTCAAGAACCTGGCATGCTCCGCCTGGGAGACTAAGCAGTTGAGTGAACCTGTTCTACTCCAGAATTTCTATGATTCCTATGTGGAGACGCTAGAGGAGGGAGAAGAAGATAGTGCGCCACTCATACTTCTTGATCTCGATGAGACGGATCAGCAGCCGGTAGCCCCGCCCGTGGCCCTCGACGCTCGTCAAGACAAATGCATCACCACTGATCATGAGGCGCTCGTACCACCTCATGAAAAAATGGAGACCATGAGCATGCAAGATGATGTGCATGTGACGGGGAAACCACGTGGAGCTGCTCGGCATCCGGATCACCTCACGTGCCTCCTGCAACAGCAGTTGCAACAAGAAGAGGAGCAAGAGATCAAAGAGTCAAACATGGTGATTATAGCCTGTTCCATCTACAAGGAAGCAGATTACTTCCTAGCAGACTTCACCACAACTCACCTTGTTGCTCTGGTCCTAGCAAACGAGCTACCGCTTGAGCCTAAAACTTTGAAGGAAGCCATACAGGGTGAGCATGCTACGGAGTGGAAGGCAGTACTCGACGAGGAGTACCAGAGTCTTATGGAGCAAGGGACTTGGGAGCTAACGGAGCTGCCATCTGGCTCTCGACTCGTAGGAGTGAAGTGGGCCTTTTGCGTAAAGACGAAGGCCGACGGGAGCATTGACAAGTTCAAAGCTCGCCTCGTGGCAAAGGGGTTTATGCAAGTTGAGGGAGGAGACTTTTTCAAGACGTACGCTCTTGTAAGCCGCTATACCACAGCTCACATCATGCTCGCAGTTGCAACAGTGATGGACTATGAGGTGCAGTAGCTTGACGTCAAGAATGCCTTCCTACACAACGAAATGGATACGACCGTTTACATGAAGCAACCTGGAGGCTATGACGACGGGAGTGGCAGAGTATACAAACTTGTGAAGAGTCTCTACGGACTAAAACAAAGCCCTCTGCTTTGGTACAAGAAGCTACAAAGTATCCTACAATCGTTGGACTTTGAACCATCGGCCTATCATGACTGCCTCTTCATGCATCGGCCGAGTCGTGTGTTGACATGATGTGCCCCTTGCCATGAGTGTCGTTGATCGTAATCCCTTGTTCGACCACGGAGGAGTGGTCAAACACCTGATCTTACTTTCATGATTCCTTGGAGTTTTCCATGCAGGATCAAGCTTTGAATCCCTCGATTTGAGTGAGTATTCAGAAAGATAGCCTAGCCCGAAAAACGGGTGTTGGGTGGGTGGAATCTGGTACCCACCATGGGTGGCCTCCAAATGCACCAGGGGCATGAATGAGGTGACCATAAGGACCTCCTTGACCAGGATGAACTTCTTGTTGACTTCTGGGCGAAGAAAGGTGCTTCGACGGGTCATCGTCGAAACGCCTCCCGTTGCCTAGAGTGCAAGGCCAGGCGGGCGGCTCCACCAAGGGTTACTTCGACGGCCGTAGCAGGGGCTCTACTGCTCCGTTTTGGGCGTACTTGGATGCGTTGGAAAGCTTAGATCACAGGCTATAAGGATCTGATATAATCTCACTATGCTAAATGACAAAAACGTGTTTCGATTCAGATCTACTGAATGCGACGAGTTCTGCCCACTCTTGCCCGTGATCCTTGTGCTCCACACTCTTCACCATTGGTGTCTATTGGCTGCCCAAACCTTGGTAGCGTGTATCACTGAGATCTAGGCATCCTTGAGGGTGCCTCTATACCCACTAGAGCCAACAAAGGGTTATGGGCCCACGTTCCTAGAAGGACCCTAGCTTCTCAACTTTCACGCTATCGTCGCGTGCCACGACAATGACCGAGCAAGAGAGCAGTATAGACGTCCTCCCACCTGACGGGAGGGACTTCCCCTTGTGGAGGTGGACCATGGAGGTCTATCTTGATGACAAGGGACTGCTTGAGCTGGTCAGAGGTGAAGAGAGAGCTCCTGCGGCATCCGCGACGGCCGAGGAGGTGGAGGCATTCGAAAAGCGTAACAACAAGGCGCTTGCTCTGATCGCAACGGCGTTGTGCCCGGCACAACACGCGCATGTCCAAGGATGCACGAAGGCCACGGAGGCTTGGGCATGGCTCTGCAATGCACATGACCCGTCGTGTCTTCAGCAATGTCTCCTTCTCATCAAACGGCTTTTCACCCTCCAAGCCGATGAGGAGACCAGCCCGTCGGAGCTCACGCAAGAGGTCAAGTCGATGGTGTCCCGCTGTCATCGGGCGGGATGGGCCATCGACTCCAAATTGCAAGTAGCGGCGCTCCTCCTGGCCCTTCCTAACAGTCGGGCCTCTACGATCACCAGCGATGTTGATCTACGGGACAAAATGCTGACCTTCGAAGAGGTGACACAAGTGGTGTGCGACCGGTGGACCAAAGCCACCGTGGTGGAGAAAGGGATGGTGTCCGTAGCATCAGCCCTGATCGTCCGCTCTCAAGGAGGAGAGGGAGATGAAGGGGAGGAAGAGACACGTCCACGCCGTGCCAAGAAGGGAGAGTGCCATCGGTGTGGCCAAGAGGGCCATTGGATAAGGGACTGCACAAGGGGAGTTGCAGATCTGGCCACGGAGGTAGCAGAAGGGCAGCAGACCAACATAGCAGTCGCCCACTCCATGAAGGGGGCTAAGATGGCACAACCTGAGGCGGGCAAGCAGCTGGCGTGTTTGGAGCAAGGAAGCTCCAATAGGCCCCAAAAGGGAGCCTGCTACAAGTGTGGCCAGCGGGGCCATTGGAAGGCGACGTACACAGCGAAAGCGATGAACTCCAACAAGCGTGTCGGGAGAGGACGGCAGGCCGAAGCAATTGTCGACACGCCATGCAGCAGTGATCAACTCCATGTTGCGGGAGCTAATGTGCTCGGGGACCACGAGGCATGCCGCGGGCATGCAACCTCCACAACCTCCAAGGGGGAGCAGAAGGCAAAGCAACAAACAGGGGCTGCCGCCATACATCACAATGGAGGTGATGTGCTCTGAGGAGGCAAAAAGCAGGTGGATGAGTCGGTCAGGAAGAAGGGTGCTGCGGCGAAGAGGCTTGAGACGCCTGACCTGGCAACAGAGGTGCTGTCTGTGAGTCACCTCGTTGAGGAGGGATTCGAAATGACCTTCACGTGGAAGGGCTGTCTCCTAAAAGAGGAGGGCAGTGGACGTGTTGTGGCACATGGTGCACACAAAAGAGGTGTGTACCGGATACGTGCCGACGTCCTCACAAGGAGGAGCCGTGACTACGACGTGGACAGCCATCAAAGCAAGGAAGCGGTTGCATCTGCATCCAAGAAGAGGCAACCTGAGGGTGCAGTGGGTGGTATGGAGGGTACCATCCAGGCTGTGTCGGGAGATGTGGACCAAAAGGCACGCCATGCAACGGGACACCGGGTGATGGGTGCACAGTCTCCAAGGGAGGCAACAGAAGTGGTCCACGTGGCAAACCAGCCAAGGGAGAGCATCAACAGCAGGCGGCCTTGCTCTCCTAATGGGCAGAAAGGGTCAAGTGCTGCGAGAATGGTGAACCGGAGCCACAAGGTAGGCCAAACGGGCGCTGCTGAGTTCCATGCGGGAGCGGTGATGGCTGCAAGGATGACCATGCAGCAAGACGAGGACGGCAAGGAGGCGCGTCCTCAAGGGGAGCACAAGGGGCTCCACACCTCAGCAGAAGGGGAGCAGCTACGGCAGCAATTTGAGGGCCAAAATGTGGCCGCTCAAGTGTTGACACGGGGTACCGGCAAGTCGCGTGCACAGGGCTCCGCCTCACGGACTGAGAAGAAGGAGAGTGGCGGTAAAGGGCCACACTCTCAACCCGAGAAAAATGCGCTCCAGGCTACAGAGGTGGTAAACCGGGGCCACAAGGGGGGCACACAAGGTGCCGTCAAGTCTCAAGAGGAGGCGTTGGTGGCGGCTCGGAGGACCACGCAACAGATTGAGGACGCCGTGAGGGCAGGTCCTCAAAGTGAGCCAAGGCGGCTCGGTGCAACAGCGGGCCGGGACCTAGAGCACCGCGCGGCGGAAGGCCGGGCAATGGGTGCACCGCAACAAAAGTGGGCGGAGGTGGTCCGGAGGGCTGTGCAACAAGGGAAGAGCGGCATCAAGTGGCTGAGCTCTCCATCGGAGCAAAACATGCTTCGAGCGGCTAAGCAAAGGACCAAGCCACAAGGTGCGGTCAAGGCGTTGGTGGCTCCAAGTCCTCAAGGAGGAGGAAAAGCACTCAAGGGGTATGGAACGGAGGATGCGACGTGCAGGCCGGCATCTCCAGAATCCACAAATGAGACGGACGAACCATGCAATATACATAGGTTGGGAGAAGGGAGTGGGATCTCCGGTTCTCCAACTTCTCCCAAAGAGGGGGAGACTGTGCATGAGGAGTGCGACGAGGGAGCCGAGACCAAAGGACTGGCACCGGAAGCCCTCCCCAAGGGGGGGAGGCATGCACGTTTGGGACGTGCGGTGAGACAGCAGCAGCAGCGTAGGCGGCGGCTTAAGGAGCAATCGCAGCTGCAGCACCATGGATCCCACGAGGCTGGTTGCAACAAAGGGCAAGCCAAAGCTGGCAGTGCAAACGGCAACAGCTTGGTCAAAACGGCACGCGCATAGGCGGTGTCATCAAGGGCCAAGATCAGCACCAAGGAAGCACTACAGCAAGGTGGGGGAGGTGTGCAGTACACTGGGCCAAGTTTGCAAGGTGCCAAGGGTGCTAAGAACACAATGGTACCCAAGGCACACTATGAGGCGCTTGAGGACTGAAAAGGGAGTCCGAGGTCTCTGAAGGCGGGGGAGGACTTCGCAAAGGGTTGCGGGTCTCCCATGTGAGGGGGAGCAGTCCAGCGAGAAGACAAGTACGCCCAGGTCATCTCAGGGAGGTGGCTGACTGCCGCGGCAAGCAGCAATACCAAGACAACAAGGGTCACAAGGCAGGCCATGAGGGTGCTGCCAAGTCCCGTACGGGGGCACAAGTGACGACAGCGTGGAGCAAGGCATTTGCCGCTGTGTGTTGTGATTGGTGGAGGGTAGCTAAGGAGAGTTGCTCACAGTGGCAGCTTGGCCGGGCAGCAGAGCATGGCAGATGTTCAAGGACAGGGCATCAAGGCTGCGGTGCAAGGGGGAGATTGTTGATATGATGTGCCCCTTGCCATGAGTGCCGTTGATCGTAATCCCTGGTTCGACCACTGAGGAGTGGTCAAACACCTGATCTGACTTTAGATTTCATTTTCTTGGATTTTTCCATGCAGGATCGAGCTTTGAATCCCTCGATTTGAGTGAGTATTCAGAAAGTTAGCCTAGCCCAAAAAACGGGTGTTGGGTGGATGGAATCTAGTACCCGCCATGGGTGGCGGGATATTCCACCGCCAGGGATCCGAGTTCATTCCTAATGGCCTCCAAATGCACCAGGGGCATGAATGAGGTGACCATAAGGACCTCCTTGACCAGGATGAACTTCTTGTTGACTTCTGGATGAAGAAAGGCGNCTCGATTTGAGTGAGTATTCAGAAAGTTAGCCTAGCCCGAAAAACGGGTGTTGGGTGGGTGGAATCTGGTACCCGCCATGGGTGGCGGGATATTCCACCGCCAGGGATCCGAGTTCATTCCTAATGGCCTCCAAATGCACCAGGGGCATGAATGAGGTGACCATAAGGACCTCCTTGACCAGGATGAACTTCTTGTTGACTTCTGGATGAAGAAAGGCGCTTCGACGGGTCATCGTCGAAGCGTCTCCCATGGCCTAGAGTGCAAGGCCAGGTGGGCGGCTCCACCAAGGGTTACTTCGACGGCCGTAGTAGGGGCTCTACTGCTCCATTTTGGACGTGCTTTGATGCGTTGGAAAGCTTAGATCACAGGCTATAAGGATCTGATGTAATCTCACTATGCTAACTAACAAAAACGTGTTTCGATTCAGATCTACTGAATGCGACGAGTTCTGCCCACTCTTGCCCGTGATCCTTGTGCTCCACACTCTTCACCATTGGTGTCTATTGGCTGCCCAAACCTTGGTAGCATGTATCACTGAGATCTAGGCATCCTTGAGGGTGCCTCCACACCCACTAGAGCCAACATCGGGAGGATAGGCCGGACTCCTACGTAGTGGTCTACGTCGACGACCTCCTCATCATCTGTCTGTCGGCAGATTTCATCAAGGCCACGGCAACCGCCATGGCGCAAGAGGTAAACGTGACGCTCATGCACAACTTTGAGTACTACCTGGCCATGAACATCGAACGAGACCGCGAAGCGCATATGCTTCACTTGAGCCAGCAGACCTACGCTCCAAAAGTCAGTGGGCGGTTTAACATTCCTGACCGACACGTACCAACTCCACTGTCACAATAGCAGTTGACGCATCAGGGACAGAGGGGGAGGAGCTAGACCGAATATCGCAGAAGAGTCGGCTCGTTGATGCATGCAGTAAGTTGCACACGGCCAGATTTGCAGTTCACCGTAAGCAACTTGGCACGAGTCAACGAGACGTGTACGAAGGGAGCATGCAAGGAGCTAGTAAGAGCTCTGGGCTACCTCAAACAACAAGGGATGCAAGTCTTCTTTTTGGAACGACAGACAGCCTCAACCTCGAGTGCTACGTTGACGCCGATTTTGGAAGAACGGAGGAAGACCATCGGAGTACAACGGGTTTTGTGTGCTTGCTCGGTGGAGGAGCGGTGTCCTAGACCAACAAGTGACAGAACATTATCACACTCAGCTCAGCAGAAGCTGAGTACGTGGCAGCCATTGCAGCTGCACAGGAGGTCACATATCTTCGCAACCTTCTGGAAGACATCGGTTTTCCTCAAGTGCATCTGACAAGGATACTCGTTGACAACAAGTGTGTGATTGACCTCGCAAACTCGACGAAGTTCCAAGGATGAAAAAAGCACATCGACATTCAAGGGGATTGGATTAGTTCAAAAGTCCGAGACGGCACGGTTGAGCTAGTGCATGTTTCAGGAACGAAGGAAGAAGCTGACTTCTTGACAATGAGCATCCCAAAGGATGTGTTCTACTGGCGTGCGGAGAAGTGTGGTCTCACCTCCAGTGCCCTCTTGTAGTATGTGCGGAAGCAGCCGGCCGTGGACGGGATGCGGAAGTCGAACACACGAAGCTCCGCCATGACGCAAGCCTGCTTTACGCACACAAATATCTCGTGCTTTATGGTGCACGTGACAGAAATGCCACAAAAAACAACAGGGACAAGAAACACGAAGCCGCAGCATCGGCAACTTTTGCAAGTAAGCGACACTTTGCACGCGACAAGTCATAGTCCGGCAGGTGCCCTTACAGCAGATTCGCATCCTTCAGATCGCCGCGGTCTCAAGGCCCGCGAGATGGTGCGGGGCGTTGTGTAAAGAGAGCTCCAAAAATCACCACCACAGAACAGCATAATTTTTTCAGCGGCCTCCAGCTTGTTGCAACAGCTCAAGCAGCTCCACAGCAAGATTTCCCAACTGAGAAGAAATTGTTATCCAAAAGCTGGTTCTTGAGTCCTTCTTTTGATGGAGGACCCGCTAGCACAGCAAACAATCTCACAGCAAATGCAGGACCCACCGAGATTGCAAAACACTGTTTTGCCATTAAAAATGGCCGAGTGCAGCCTGAAGACCTCGGACCAAAAAGACAAAAACAATCGAGCAGCAGGCTTGCGCGCAGCAGAAGTAGCTGTTGCAACTTGCGCAGCTAGCGCAGCTGCATGGTCGGAACAGCCACAGCCAGGACAAGGGGTAACCAAGCAAGCAACGGAGGAAGAAAGGAAAAAGGGAATAAAACTCAGCAAGAAAACGGCGAGGGAGTGGCCATGGATATTGCGGCCGCTCGCGAAGCTGCCTTCTCGCCGCTGACTACAGCGATCGAGGGGGAGCGAGGTGAGGGCCCGCTTGCTAAGCGGGGCCAGCGTGCAAGCACGACTTCCATAAGTTGTGGCGGGTGACAAGACAAAATTGGCGGCAGACAGGTGACAGCGCAAGCAAGTGGAGGAGGCTTTGCGAGATGCCTCCTCGACTTCGCATCAGCGGCGCTCTCTCCAACAAGATTGTGCGGCAGACACGTACAAATAAGTGGACAGTCCGGGAGGAAGGAGGAAGACAAGTCGAGCGAACGAATAGTGCAAAGGGTAGGGGTCCAAGCGGCACCCACAGTTCACGACGAGGTGTCGAAGCGAATCAGGGCCTCTTCTTTAACAGAAAAATTGGAAGACGTGTCCCAGATTCGGTGGAAGCAGACGCGAGCGACTACTGCGGACAAATCAACCAAGAACTGTGGTTCTAAGTCGACACCTCGCGGACAAGGAGGTCTAAAGCGGGTCTTTCAAGAAGCAATTACCACTTTAGCAACTGTTACTAGCCTAAACAAGCAGGTTGTGACTGAAAACGCTGTGGACGCCATCCAAAGTGAGCCAGATGATGTTTGTACTGCTCCAGCGCCTGGAAAGTCAACACAAAACCTAGAAACAACTTTCTGGAAGATTCTACACCTCCAGAGGTATAGGAAGGGATTGGGAAGGAGCCGTGGGGACAGCACCATCATGCACAGCCTCGTCGCCAAGAGCAACATGAGGAGTTGCTTTTGCATGAGGAAAAACAAAAACTTCCGGGAGTGGCCCGAACTCATCCCTATAGCTTTCAGTTATGACAAGCTGACGGAAAGGAGGGCCAGTGGACCCGAGATAGGTCAGGAAGTGACCCCGGCACCAAGTCAAGAGGAAGTTTTTTTCCCTCGAGTGCAGAAGCTGATGTTGACAGTTTTCCATATTTCCCACTCAGCGAGGAGGACACTAAGCTCCATGTCCTCGACAAAGATTTTTGGGAGTCACTACAGGAATTTTTCGGGAGTTCACAGGAGTGATACGATTCAAACTACCAGCAAATCAATTGAGGGGGAGTGTTGAGAGGTGCGATTACTGCGCTTGTATCAAGCTCCGATATGGTGAAGACGACGTTACACTCGGAGCACTGTACAGGAAGTTACGGATTTTACGAAGAATTCCAGGGCCCATGTTTACTAGGAATTCTCTCCTGTACAGGCCAGATGAATTCTGACAACCAGCCCACAAGTAGCCCAAAGGGCCTGGTGTGCAATGTAGTGTACTGGCATGCGCAAGAGGGTTGCACATGCCTCTAGTTAGCTCTAGCAGAGAGGGGAGCTACCTACTCCACAACATTGTGCAGCTATCCTAGTCAGTCTCTAACTGACTGAGCAAGACTCATGCACCCTTGGCATGAGGTCCAAACTGCATCACCATCACCATGCATGGAGCTTGGGCCCTTCTACCTGCATGGGCCAATCTGGTACAAGCTTCAAGAGGCTGTTGATCAATGGATCTGATGCAGCAGCATGGCACGATCAACGATCATCAAAGAAAAGCCTGCAGAGCAAGCAACCTCCTGGGGAAGCTGCACCTGAACACCTGATGAAGCTTCCTCAAAGAGGAAGCTTCTCCCTGAACCTACATGCATACGAGTAACAACTCTAACCTACAGGAAGCTTCTCTTGTAAGGAAGCTTCCCCAAGAGGCAGGAGACCTGAACCACCTGAAGAAAGCTTCTCCTTCAGGTGGTCAACTTGCCAGATCCACAGGTGTAAAAGGCAAAGCTCCTCTCAGTTCACAAGTATCTCAGCATTCTGTAAGCATTCAGCTCTGCTCAAGCCTCTGACTGAGGAGCCTAGACCAAGACTCTACTAGAGATCTCTCCAAAGCCCCTATAAGCCTGGCAAGACCTGCCAGCCTGGGTGGAGGCTACATTGGAGGCCATTCAACCTGGAGATTGCACCAAGACCCTTGCCACGATGGCCTGTAAGGCCTAGCAAGGGTTGCCCCTCTATGGGCCAGGAGCTGTGCTAGCCTAGCTTGCCAAGGATTGTTCCGTGTACCATACTTCTACTTTGTATGAATAAAGATTTCAGTCCACTGTTCCCAACCCTTCTCTTGCTATTGCACATACGACACTGCTGATCACCCAAAGATCCTACCAGCAAGGTCCTAGCTCTTGCTGCCTGTCTCAGAAAATCAACAGCAGGGTTAGACGCCGAGGAGGAAGGTGACACGTTTTACGATGTTGACAGCAACATGGACTACAAAGACTGTGCTGAAGATGTGGAAGATGAGGATGCCCAAGACTGGTACCAGCCGGGGCAACTGTGCCTTGTTTGCGACATCATTAGTTGGTTGTATTCTCTTCCTCCTCCGGTTAGGGAGTGGATAGTTAGTGGACGTCCATGAGGACATTTGTGCAAATACATGATCTTGAACTTGTGTGTCATTAATAGACGATGTTGCTTTCCTCATTCTCCCCTTGTATGCCTCTTGAAAAATACGGACACATGTAGCTTAACGTTGTACATGAACATTGTTTATCATTTCTTCAATTCACGTCAATGTTCACATTCTTTCATTTCTACGAATATGGCTTTCTCAGTATAAATGGCAACTTCTTCATGTTAACAGAGGTAGCTGGGTATGATAGAATTCGGGTTTTTTTCCAAAGCACCAACTCTCGTGCTCCGATGCGCAAAAAACAACACGAGGTCAAGTCCGCCAACAATGGATAAAGTGTCCCTAAGGACACGTCATTGCACAAGGACCGCACATTGCAGTAGCCGGCTAGGTTACAACGTCGACGACGTCCAATGGGTTTGTAGGTCAGATTCAGAGCATTGTTGGCTGGAAAACGACAGAAAACCAGCCTGTCAGGCCAAGATGCCGATGAGACGTTATCGGACACAGTGACCGTTCGGCCGACTGGGGAGCATTCACCATCGGCCGACTTGCCAATACTCCGGAAGTGGGTCTTTCATAGTAAAGTGAAAGTTCATTGGATATGGCATAGATGTACAAAATGTCACATGTGTAGCGTGGTTAATGCCCAGCCACGTGGACACTGCGTCGTTAAAGTTCCAACTTTTGGATATGGCATGCTTGATGTGCGAAATGTGGATACCGCGATAGAAATCAAGAATTCTGCGGGTACATGGTCACTCTGCCGATTCTTCACTGGATTTTAGGGGAACTAGCTTTTACCCAAAAACAGGCCGTCTTCAATTTTGTGCATGGTCTCCCATCCGGGGGAGGTTGTAAGTCGCCCCTAGTTTTGGCAAACCATCGTCAAAGTGTCCCCATTTCTCAGATCATTTTCAAGTAGCCCCGAATTCAAGATTTCATTTTTACTTTGCCCCCAATTGAAAAACTCATTTCCAAAGAATCCCTAGTTCTTAAAATCATTTTCAAGTTGCACCGAATATTCTCGAGACGCGAGGTTAATGGTACTTTATGTCGCCGTTTCCGACTTGCGTACGTTTGATGAAGACTTCCTCCCCGTGAATCGCTTATTTTCAAAAAACTACTTCCTTCCTGTTGTCTGAATGGTTTGCAAGAAGACAGTTGAGTGTGGAAGGTCGTAATATGTTTGAAACAAATGCCTTCATCGAAAATACTAGACACCTTTACTGTTATGTACCAGACGTACACAAGTGGTCATTTATGTTATTACATAAACAGCCCATCGTGTCGCGAGACCGCGATACTCACTCCGACGGTCGAGGGCAAACCGGCCAACTGTCCCGCCTTTGGTGAACCTTCCTGAACCTTCCGACAACTTTGACTACTCTCGCAAGCCTACGACAGAAGAATTATGACCTTTCAGTTGACTTCTCAGGGCACTGAGACGAATCTTAATTCATAAAGATGCATCTCGCATCATCACCGTCGATTCTCAAAGACCCTCGTTTTCTCCGTGGACCTTCTCGTCTTCGACCACTCACGACGCGACTCCGCATGCGTCACTCGACAAATGACCCAACGAACCCGACTATGCCTCATTCGTAACTCGACACCTGCATATGTATGTTCGATCGTTTTGACACTTGTCATATAAGTGCACTTACCGCTAATTAGAAATTGCTCAAGTGTCCCAAATTCTAAATTGTCATTTGCCTCGCAACTTCTACCTGTTCACCATCTACGCTCCGTTTGGCATAACACTTGGTATCAGATCGTAGCAGTGCTGGAGAGGCATCCGACTACTTTACCCATCCGGAGGACTACCTCGCACAAGCCGTCAGCGCATCTTGCACGTCAAGACTTTGTAGACTTCACGACTACAACGTGAGGCAAGCGAGCGCAATCAACGACCACCAACGGGTCTTCAACGACAACTTTGGCGATGTAGGAGCAGAACACGAACCCTGAAGCGACAGTGAATACTGGCCTGGCAGGCTACGCGGCAACTGGATTAACCCCTATGACTTTGAAGACCAATCTTGTTGCAGACCCAACGACGACAAACCAGCTGCCCCTACCAACAGCCTTCACAATGACAACAGGGACAACAGATGGTAATGGACTGGACGATAGGTGCGGATCAATGAGGAACTGGCGAACCGGATCTCCGTCCTCGAGGGGATCAACAACCACCTGCTCCAACAACTCAACGTCACGATGGAGGCTGTTCGCAATGCAAGCGCGCGTGAAGCGGTACTTGTCGAGAAAAACTCCCAACTCTCAAGCGATCCCAAAATTTGTCCAGCTCCACCAGAACCGTCCGATCGTGCAAACTCAAAAAAACCGACGGTTCGGATGTGGCTGACGATTTTGGAGGTGTACTTCACCACTGCAGGGATCATCGATGATCAAAAGAAAATTGACCTTGCGGCCGTGCTTTTGCGTGGCACGGCGTTAAGTTGGTGGTCCGATCTAAAGACCATCCAATGGCAGTAGGATACCGGTGGAGCATCATCAACGGTCAACGGCACTCGTCTCATATCACCGACTGCAGGCGTTCTACCCATGGAGCAGATCAACCCACAATGGCAATGTGAACCGGGCGCGGTGTGCTAGCCTCAACCGGATGGTGGAGGCACCAACCGGCGGCAACGGGGACCAAGGGGAGGCCGGCGCACACCAACCCGGCATTGCGGAAGCGTAGGATTGTCTTGGGGGAGCACGGGAACACGTGTGGCACAGTGGGAGTAAACTGTACTTGTTCTTCAAGTGTCAACATACAAGACTATATGTACATGATGACACATCCTAGGCGACCCGAGGTCGCCGAGCCGTACGCGACTCTGTACGGGCCTGGGATGAGCAGTATTGCCTCAGCATCACGTAGCTCATCTTCCCAGCTTTCCAACGCACCAAGAATNCACCAACCCGGCATTGCGGAAGCGTAGGATTGTCTTGGGGGAGCACGGGAACACGTGTGGCACAGTGGGAGTAAACTGTACTTGTTCTTCAAGTGTCAACATACAAGACTATATGTACATGATGACACATCCTAGGCGACCCGAGGTCGCCGAGCCGTACGCGACTCTGTACGGGCCTGGGATGAGCAGTATTGCCTCAGCATCACGTAGCTCATCTTCCCAGCTTTCTAACGCACCAAGAATCTCATCATCAGGAACTGCCGAGATATGGCCGTTTCCGTGAACCACGATAATCTGCCGCTGGCAGCACAACTAGCGGCGGTGACGGCCGCCCGAAGCGCCCTTGTTGGTAATAACACATCGGGGTGCCATTCCGAAGCGCCCTTGGCCCTCAATGATCCTTGACTCATTGATTAACCGGGCCCCAAGGGGCACTTCGGCCTTGTTGGGTCTTCCGAGGGTCGAGCCTTGGTCCTTGGGGATGAATTTCCGTCATCTGTTTTCTCCTCGGCCGGTCCAACCTTCGGCCGGGCGTAACTTCCGCAATTCTTGATGGATCGACCCCGTTCTTGGGTCGATCTTGCACGGTTTTTCCTGTAGATTTCAAATCCACAGTCAGATTATACATTCAAGGAAGCCTCAAGCCGTGATCAGTGCCGTTGGCACTGTCCGGCTTACACTACCCCCCCCTTTAGGAGGGAGCCGTCCCGGTTCGCTCTTGATAGTCCCGGAGGATGGCATTCACCCCGCCAACATTGAAGTTGCGGGTCGGCTCCCATGAGTTGTGGGCTGTGTCGTAGCCCCTCCACTTGACCAGGTACTCCCATCCACGGCCACGACGACGGTGGTCAAGGATTGCCTCCACCTCAAACTCTTGCTCGCCTTCGATCACCACCGGAGGGGGAGGCGCAGAACTGCGGCCAGGAAAATGCTCGGCCGGATCATGGTAGAGTTTGAGTTTGGAGATGTGGAACACGTCGTGGACTGGCATGGAAGGCGGGAGAACCAACCGTGCCACCACGGGTGTCCGCATTTTGAGCACCTCGAACGGACCAAGCCACCGGGATTTCAACTTGTCCGACCGGACCCCGCGAAGCTTGACATGCGCGCTGTTGAGAAGCACGCAATCACCGACTTTGAGCGTTGCGTCCACGCGTCGGCGGTCCGCTTGCACTTTCTGCTGCTCTTGCGCCTTCTTTAATGCATGTCGCGTCGCCGCCCAAATCTGCTTGAAGTCGCGTGCGGTAGATTCCACCGCGGGCAGGTTGCTTGCGACGTGCAAACTGAGGGGCGTGGCGGGCACCGTCCTGTTCACTACCTCGAATGGCGCCTTGCCGGTGGAGGCGGACGTGGCAGAGTTGTACGCCAATTCAGTGACCGACAATCGCTGGTCCCACGCCGTCTCGTTCGGATCACCCACTGTACGGAGGAGCTGCTCCAACGTCTGGTTCGTCCGCTCCGTTTGCCCGTCAGTTTGGGGATGAAAACTGGTCGACAGCTGCACCTTACTGACGTACCGCTCCATGAGTTCTCGCCAGAACTTGCTTGTGAAACGCGGGTCACGGTCGCTCACAATGGACCGTGGCACACCATGAAGACGCACCACGTGCTCGAGGAACAGCCGAGCCGTGCCTTCCGCGCTCACCGTATCACGTGTCGCAATGAAGTGCGACATCTTGCTGAAGCGATCCACCACCACCAACACCGCATTGTGGCCTGCCGCTGTCGTGGGCAAACCCGTGATGAAATCCATGGAGATGTCCTGCCACGGCTGCTTGGGGATGGGCAAGGGTTGGAGGAGACCCGGGGTCTTTGTCCTCCTCGCCTTGTGGCGTTGGCACACGTCACAACTCTGGCAGAATTCAGCCACCTCCGACGACATGGTGGGCCACCAAAAGAAGCGAGCCACCGTCTTCAATGTCTTGTCGACGGAGAAGTGACCGCTCGGGCCACTGTCATGGCACTCCTCCAAAATCAGCTGCCAAAGTGCGGGCACCGCGGGAACCACCACCTGTTGCATGCCGCGCCGTCGCCAATACGGCGCCTCGAAGAAAAATCTCCGAGCGTCGTACTCCCCATGCGCCTCGTATCCCCCCGTGAAGAACTTCACAAGGAAGGCATCCTCGTGGATGGTGAGAGATGCGACCCGCATCATCAGGTCCGGTCGCCGTGAGAGTGCATCGGCTGGGTTCATGCGACCCGGCCGGTACACGATTTCGTAGTCGAAGTGCGACTCGAGGTACTCCACCCAACGCGCTTGCCGCCGGCTCAGGTTTGGCTGCGTCATGAAGTACTTCAACGCGTGGTGGTCGGTGTAGACAGTGCATTTCCGCGCCTCGAGGTAGCACTGCCAGTTCTTGAAGGCTGCAACCACGGCGAGCATCTCCTCGTCATGGGTGGCGTAGTTCAGCTCCGCCCCACGCAACTTGCGCGAGTAGTAGGCGACCGGCTGCGACCCGTTGCCAAAGTCCTGCAAAAGGATTCCACTAATGGCCAGGTCCGATGCATCCGTCGCCATTTCAAACTCACGGCCGCTGTCGGCCAAGTGCAAGGCCGGCGCGGAGGTCAGAGCCCGTTTGAGATTCTCAAAGGCTTCTTGTTCGCTAACTCCCCAACTCCACTCGCGATCCTTGCGAGTGAGATTGGAGAGTGGCGCTGACACTCCCGCATAGCCAAGGATAAACCTGCGGTAGTAGTTGCAAAAACCAAGGAACACTTGCACATCGTGCACACTACGCAACTTCGGCCACTCTTGCACGGCCGACACCTTGCGCGGGTCCATGGCAATCTGTCCATTGCCAATCATGTGTCCAAGGAATTCAACTTTCCTCACCGCGAACTCACACTTAGAGAGTTTTGCAAAAAATTTCTCCTTCCGCAAAATTTCAAGGACCTTCTTCACATGCTCCTTATGCTCCTCCGCCGTCCTGCTATACACCAAGATGTCGTCGAGGTACACCACCACGAAGTCATCCAAGTACGGCCTGAAGATGTTGTTCATCGCCGCCATGAAGGTGGCCGGCGCATTGGTCAACCCGAAAGGCATCACGAGGAACTCGTAGTGACCATAGCGGGTACGGAAGGCTGTCTTTTCCACATCATCTACTGCGATGCGGATCTGGTGGTAGCCAGAACGGAGGTCGATCTTTGTGAAGAAGCGAGCCGCACGAAGTTGATCGAAGAGCTCCTCAGCTCGTGGAAGCGGGTACCGGTTCTTGATGGTCAACTCGTTCAACGCCCGGTAGTCCACGCACATGCGCATCTCCCTTGTCTTTTTCTGCACAAACAAGACCGGTGCAGCGTAAGGAGACGAGGAGGGGCGGATGAAGCCCTGTTCCGTCATCTCGGTCAGCTGCTTCTTGAGCTCCTGCAGTTGCGCGTCGCTCATGCGGTACGTTGCATGAACTAGCGGGCGCGCTCCAGGTTTGAGGTCGATGCGATGGTCCACGTCCCGCTTTCGTGGCAGACCCGCCGGGAGGGTGTCGGGGAACACGTCCTCAAACTCCGTACACACCTTTCGAAGCCCCTTGGGCACCGCGGCAAACTTGCCTTGGGCCCCCGGCTGTTCACGAGTCGCCCCATGCACCACAGCAGGCGCCACGTCCTCTGGTTCGTCAAAATCGTCCTCCACATCTCGCACGAACGCCAGAAAAATCTGCTCCCTTTTTCGAATCGCGCGCTTGAGCTGCACCAAATTCAGTATCATAGGCGCCGATTCCTCCTTGCGAGACACCGACTGCTGCGGCGCTTCCTCCTCGCAAGTCTCCTCCTCCGCGGCCTCTCCCTCGGACCACGTAGGCAGGGGATACTCCTTGTCTCCGAGCTTGACTGAGACGGTGCGCGCCTCCCAATTGACGACGGGGTTGTACTTGTGGAGGAATTCACGACCGAGGATCACATCGTAATCCTTCATCGGGCACACCCGGTATACGGTCGTTATGCGAAGCTTCCCCACGCGAATGGAGAGGGGACGGGCCAGGTACCCCACTTCAATCGTGCCGTCCACTTGGTTAGCGGTCCGCTTCTTGCTCGTGAGAGCAAGGCCCCACTTCCGAGCACACTCCATGCTCACAAAACTGTGGCTCGCGCCACAATCCAGCAGGCTCCCCACCTTCCCCTTGACGTCTTTCACTCGCGCCTCCAAGAGAAGTGCGGGCTGCTCCACCTCATACCCCGCGTCCCATGCCTTGACCTCGGAAACCCCCTTCATTGCCGCGAGGCGTTCGGGTGGGCGGTCAACTGGCGGTTTGGGCTGAGAGGAGCCAGGAGTAACGCCATCTACTCCCGGCTCTCCTCGTTTCCTCACTCCTTTGATCCTTTATCCGCTTCCTTCGTGGCTTGCTTCCCCTTCCCTTGCCGCCTACCCTTGTCGTCGCCCTTCTTTGGACTCCGACAATCATGCGCAATGTGGCCAGGCTTGCCACAGTTGTAGTACTTGCGCTGTTGTAACGCTCCGATCTCCATGGGCGTGACGTCGCTCTCGGCTCGCTTGCCATAACCACCACCAAAAGAGTTGTGGCTGTTGGCATGAGCCTGTTGTACGTGCGAATCATACCGTTCGGCTGCTGCGATCATTGCCGACAGGTCGTCGTTGAGGTCGTGCATCACCGTCACAGCGCGGGCGTCGTTCTTGAGGCCGTTGCTGTAGTGGAAGCACAATTCGTGGGAGTCAAAGCCACAGTTGGTGACGATCTCACGAAACCTGCGGGTGTATTCGGCAACGCCGCCAGTTTGGCGAAGCCGACGCAGCTTGGCAGGCGCGTTGTTCCTCACGTCACCCACGGTGAAGCGCTTGATGAACGCCTCCGTGAACTTGGCCATTTCAGGGTAGGGTCGCCACTGCTGCACGTTGGAGCCGATGGGGTTGAGATTCCGGTCGCNTGCGAATCATACCGTTCGGCTGCTGCGATCATTGCCGACAGGTCGTCGTTGAGGTCGTGCATCACCGTCACAGCGCGGGCGTCGTTCTTGAGGCCGTTGCTGTAGTGGAAGCACAATTCGTGGGAGTCAAAGCCACAGTTGGTGACGATCTCACGAAACCTGCGGGTGTATTCGGCAACGCCGCCAGTTTGGCGAAGCCGACGCAGCTTGGCACGCGCGTTGTTCCTCACGTCACCCACTGTGAAGCGCTTGATGAATGCCTCCGTGAACTTCTTCCACGAGGTCGGCCATTTCAGGGTAGGTTCGCCACTACTGCACGTTGGAGCCGATGGGGTTGAGATTCCGGTCGCGGCCGCAATGCCGGCGACCATTGCTGCTCCACTGCCGTGTGGATTGGACCGCATCACATCGGCCCACCAATCCAACGATGCCCCTCACAACAGGGCCACGGCATAGTCGCGGCGCGCCTCGTACCTTGAGGCATCCACGCCGATGGCGGTGAAGTACAATTCCAGTCCGAGTATCCAAGCATGCGGAGCTGGCCCATCCTTCTTCGATGAGTCAAACGACTCGGGCTTGGGCGGGCTCGGGATGCCCACCGTAGGTACGTTAGCGGTGGCAACTGCCACTGGTGTTGTCACTGGACGCTTCGCGAGCTCTTGATTGACATACGTGTTTTGCTTCTCCAACAGGTCCATCTTGGCCGGCATGTTGGCGAGCAACTTCTGCAACGCTGCGGCTGCTGTTACTTTGCCTTGCGCGTCAAACGCCGCGGCCAACGAGGACGAGCCGGTTGAAGTCATTTTCACGTCCGGTACAACTTCTTCCTCAATGGGTCCTCTGGCTACCGCCTTGTCACCGGAGTGTGTGGTTGGCCTTGGGCACGGATCCGCCAAAGAGACGAGATGCGCGCTGGTCTATGCTGACCAGGAGAGGTTGCCACGTAGATGATTGTGCCCCTGAGCCAAGGGTGGCTCTGATACCAAGTGTGAACCGGGCGCGGTGTGCTAGCCTCAACCGGATGGTGGAGGCACCAACCGGTGGCAACGGCGACCAAGGGGAGG
>SZWC01001439.1:82242-104111 GCA_023375785.1 Penium margaritaceum
CGGTGTGCTAGCCTCAACCGGATGGTGGAGGCACCAACCGGCGGCAACGGCGACCAAGGGGAGGCCGGCGCACACCAACCCGGCATTGCGGAAGCGTAGGATCGTCTTGGGGGAGCACGGGAACACGTGTGGCACAGTGGGAGTAAACTGTACTTGTTATTCAAGTGTCAACATACAAGATTATATGTACATGATGACACATCCTAGGCGACCCGAGGTCGTCGAGCCGTGTGCGGCTCCGTACGGGCCTAGGATGAGCGTTACTGCCTCAGCATCACGTAGCTCATCTTCCCAGCTTTCCAGCGCACAAAGAATTGCATCATTCCGTGGAGGAACGGCCGAGATATGGCCGTTTCTGTGAACCACGATAATCTGCCGCTGGCAGTACCACTAGCGGCGGTGACGGCCGCCCGAAGCGCCCTTGCTGGTAATAACACATCGGGGCGCCATTCCAAAGCGCCCTTGGCCCTCAATGATCCTTGAATCATTGACTAACCGGGACCCAAGGGGCGCTTCGGCCTTGTTGGGTCTTCCGAGGGTCGAGCCTTGGTCCTTGGGGATGAATTCCCGTCATCTGTTTTCCCCTCGGCGGGTCCAACCTTCGGCCGGGCGTAACTTCCGCAATTCTTGATGGATCGACCCCGTTCTTGGGTCAATCTTGCACGGTTTTTCCTGTAGATTTCAAATCCACAGTCAGATTATACATTCAAGGAAGCCTCAAGCCGTGATCAGTGCCGTTGGCACTGTCCGGCTTACAGGCAAGATGCGCTGACGCCACCAACCGACTGGAATGAATTCTCATGTGCAATGCTCGCACACTTTGGACGACTTAACGAGAAGTCCGACACACGGTACATGCTAGAGCGTCTCCATCAGCACTCTAGTGTGGCAGAGTACATGCAGAGATTCCGCGAGATCATCACTGGAGCAGACGTTGCTCCCGCCGAACTATGTTTTCACTACAACAATGGCCTCAAGCGAGATATCCCGCAAGAGATCGCTTTTTTCGGCATAAAGAACGACTTACCACGGATGATCGCAGCAACAAAAAGGATCCACAGCCCCGAGTACAATGTTCGGACCCAGGAATTCTATGACTGATGACCTCCTCACCACATTTATCGTGGAAACGGAAAGAACCTGTCGGCAGACTCCTCGACTCTGATGGAAGTAGACGCTGTTGACCAGAGAGATACTCAAACCTGCTTGGTTGCGGAAAAGTGAGACACAGCAATCGTAACTGCCGGAGCAAGCAGCAAGCAAAAAATGGGGGGGAATCGTAGAAAAATTAGTCAGAAAATGGAAAAAAACAGGAGTAAAAGGCGCAACTCTTGTCCATGAGGAGCGATTTACACCGAACGATCACCCATCTGAACAACCTACATTATTGCAGAGGATTTCTAAGACGAAAAGTTTTGATGAGGGGTACGAGGAAGACCAACTGGCGATACTGCTAAGAGTTCAACCTCGAGGATGCAAGAGTCGCAAAATGGTACCGACACTATTGGATGGAGGAGCTTCACACAGCTTCGTGAGCAACGACATGGTTCGCAAACTGGGTTTATAGACCGAACCAGGGGTGTTTGAAGGAAAAACGGTCGATGGAAGATTCCAAATACGGAGACTCCAAGAACCACTACGACTACAAGTGGGAGATCTACAGGATGCAGCAATCTCGAGGTCTTGTCCAATGAGCGATCACAAAATTATCCTCGGACAAGATTTCCTGTACCGGCAAAATCCATAGGTCGATTAGAACAGTAGTGAAGTCTACGTGGAGATCGACGGCTCCAAACGACGACTTCCGCATGCAAGACGGAAGCCGACAGTGGAAGCAACAGCGGTGGAGGCAGCAGAGGAAGCCGTGGAAGCCAAAAAGTGACAACTTATGCAACCAATACCGCTCAACGTGGCAAATCACTCCATACGACGAGGAGCTCGTGTGTGGTTCATACATCTCAAGCCAATGGGAGAAGCGGAAGCGGCGGCAGCTGACTCATCATCGGCCTCCTCAGCCTCATCGGCATCGACAAAGTTTGTGATGGTACCTGAAGAGTTCGCATCGCTCATCCAAGATTTTGCGAACGTCTTCCACGACAAACTCTCGACAACCTTACCTCCTCAACAAGACATTGACCATCGCATTGAACTGAAGTCGGGCAGCAGACCTACATTTTGAGGGGCCTATTGGATGAGCGAACACGAGCTGACCAAGCTGAGAAAGCAGCTCGACGAGATGCTTGGTCAGGGGTCAATTCACCCTTCTATGTCACCATACGCCACACTAGTATTGTTTGATAGAATGAAAACTGGTGAGATGCGGATGTGCTTGGACTATCGGGCGTTGAAAAATGCTACCATCAAGAACCGCTACCCTCTTCTTCGAGCTGATGAACTTTTTGACCAACTCCAAGGGGCTCAAATTTTTAGCAAAATCGACTTATGCAGCGGGTATCACCAGATACACGTGGCAAGCGCTGACATCAAGAAAACAGCGTTTTGAACTTACTAGGGGTATTTTGAGTTCACAGTGATGCCGTTTGGACTCACAAATGCCCCGGCAACATTTATGGTGGCAATGCACAACATTTTCCGACCATACCTCGACAATTCTGTCATGGTGTACCTTGACAAAATTCTGGTGTACAGCCGCATCCCCGAGGAGCACGATGGACATCTTGAAAAAGTCCTCGAAGTTTTACAAAGAAAGAAATGTTTCAGAAAACTCTTGAAATGCGACTTCAATCATCGTTCGAACAAGTTTTTGAGTCGCGTCATCAACAGTGGACGGATCACCATGGATCCATAAAAAGTGGCACGGGCACTGATTGGCCAACGCCGACCAACATCCAAGTTTTCCTTGGCTTTTGCAATTACCACCGGCGATTTGTACAGGACTATGCCCAAGTTTCAGCGCCTCTTTCTGACCTCACTGAAAAAGAAAACGAGTGGCGGTGGAGACAGCGATCAAGAAGTGTTCATCACTTTGCGAAACACTCTGACCTTGGCGCCAGCCCTATGATTAGCCGATCCAACAGTCGACTATGTCATGGCCACAGATGTGTCAGGCCGAGCCATTGGCACGGTCCTTCTGCAAGACCATGGCAACGGCGAACAACCAGTTGCCTACATGTCTTAAAAACCTGCGAGGACCAGAACTCGACTGCGCAGTACACGAGAAGGAGATGCTGGCGATCGTGCACGTGATCAAGACATGGTGATGCTACCTGGGTTGTCGCCGATGCATCGTGCGCATCGAACACCACGCGTTGTCGTATTTCAAGACATGGCCGAACCTCAGTCGACGTCAAACCCGATGGATGGAGTTCCTTGAATCCAGGTCCGACTATGATATCGAGTACCCGCCAGGCAAAATCAACCCGGCGGATGCACTCAGCCGCCGACCATGTTTAATGGCTGATGTGGCAACGCTACAGCTACAGCGAGACCCGTACCTGGAGCAATTGTTTGCACGAGGCTACGACCAGAACGGCGGGTATGACAAGGCAAAATTCTGGTACACCGTACCCTATTGGCGACGACTCTTCACTCACCAGGGGGTCTCCTCGAACGACGAACTTTGGCGTATGCTGCTCAAAGAGTGCCACCACACAGGACCAGGTATACACTTTGGAGAGGACAAGACGTTGAAGAAGCTAGAAAAAAACTCTCGGTGGGACAAGATGCAATTTGACGTGGCCAGCTCCTGCAATACCTCCAACACAGGTCAGCGACAAAAATCCGGTCGCACACCGCCGCCTGGACTCCTCCAACCGCTCCCTGTTCCGACGGAACCATGGGTTGACATTTCCATGGACTTCGCCACAGGATTACCGGTCACACCTGAGGGATATGACGCAATGCTCGTGGTCATCGACATGATTTCCAAAATGTCTGACTTCATTCCAACAACAACCACCGTCAGCGTCGAGGGGACAGCACGATTGTTTCTAGACAACATCGCACGGTTACACGACATACCAAGAACCATCTTGATTGACAGAGACTGTTGATTCACTAGCCATTTTTGGCGCGAGCTGAAGACTTACTACGGCAATAGAATTCAAATTTCAATGGTGTTTCATCCTCAAGCCGACAGTCAAACCAAACAGACAAATCAGACGCTCGAACAGATTCTCTGAAGACTATGTAAACGTCACGGGACGGATTGGGCACAAAAACTCCCAACCGCCAAAATCGCATATCATTCGGCAGTTTCCACTGCAACAGGTAAAACTCCATTTGAAATGGTGTATGGAAAACTTCCAACCACACCAGCCGGACTGCAAAGTCGCAACAACATTCCTGTAGTCGACGTTCAACGCTGAGACTTCACCACCATCTCGGTGGAAACACGGCAGACACCTGCAAAGACACAAGCAACGATGAAGCAAGCAGCTGACCGACATCGCAACGGTGACGTATTCGCCGCTGGCGACCGAGTCCTTCATAGCTTTGCAAACATCAAACTCCATGGAGCCGACTGTTTGAAGCTCAAACCCCAATGGTTGGGACCGTTTGAGATCGAGCGCATACAAACCTCTGTGGCTGTGCGACTCAAAATCCCCGAGACTATGCAAGTTCATCAGGTGTTCCATGTCAGCAGACCCAAACACTACCGAGACCATGGAGGGAACTTCCCCAGCAGACATGTTCCTCCTGTGCCTCCCGTTCAAGTGGACCAAGACACGGAGTAATTCATCAAGGACATCCTCGGCCACCGATGACAAGGCAAAACAACAGAGTATCTTGTCAATTGTCTCAGCTCTGACACTTTGCACAACAGCTGGGAACCCTACGACAACCTCTGAGACATTGATCACCTCATCGACGGTTGTTATCGCCATCTCCGGGCGACATCTGTACGCGCGCCAGGACGCCGCAATTGAAAGGGGGGAAGTGTTATGTACCAGACGTACACGAGTTCCTAATCTTTCCGAGTGGGCATTTCTGTTACTACACCAACATCCCATTGCGTCGCAAGACCGCGATATTCACTCCGACGGTCAAGGGCACACCGGCCAACTGCCCCACCCTCAGTGAACCTTCCCAATCTTCCGACAACTTTGACCACTCTCGCGAGCCTACGACAGAAGTATCACGACCTTTTGGTTGACTTCTCGACCCACCGAGATGAATCTGGATTTATAAAGATGGATCTCGCATCTTCACCGTCGATTCTCGAACACCCCCGGTGGAATCATCACGAATTCCAACACTCACGACGAGAATCCGCACGCGTCGCCCGACAAGCAACCCAATGGCCCCGACTGTGCCTCATTCATATCTTGACACTTACATACAAATGTTTAATCATTTTGACACTTGTCATCAAAGTACACTTACCGCTAATTATAAACTGCTCAAGTGTCCCAAATTCTAAATCGTGTTCTGTCTCGCAACTTCTACCTGTTCACCATCTACGCTCCGTTTGGCATAACATTCGTAGCAAAACTCCCTCACAAAATGTGAAACAAAATTTGCATACGCACATGCACGGTGTCTTTGCATGTTGTATTTGCAAAATGTTGACAACAGGTCCTTCCCCGTGTGAGAGCTTGCAATAGCTCTTATCTCGTTGTGCTTCCTGCATGATGGCATAGCTGCGTGCGAAACATCTCTTGCCGAAGTGGAAGTGCACACCAACTGACCAGAATATGGACATTGTAGGACCACAAGTACGTCACAGTCGAGGGTCAGCCACCGCGTAGTTGTGTGGGCGTTGCAGGCAGTCTCGGTTAGTCATTTGACTCAAGCAGAGTGATTTTGTTACCGGGTCTGAGATGCGTGCTGTCGATCCATTCCTCCTTGATGACGGACCAAGCACGTTGCGCAGCAATGGGGTCCATGACTGGAGTGGCTGGATCCCACACTGGCCCGTTCGCAGGGTGTCCGTTTGTATGAGCGGAGGAATGTCCGTTGGCTGTCATTATGTACACATGGACGGTATAGGCGTGAAAGGATGTCAACTTAGGTCGCTTTGTACCTCACGAACGGAACTTTCGCATGATGCTACATAGTAATCCTGATGTGCGAGTGTGTATTTGTATGCCTATTTTGTAGTTTATTGATTTTTTTATGAGTTGACATTGTCTGGATAATATCTACGTGGACTAGATTGTGCATTGATTTTTTTTTTATAAGAAGATTATTTTGAATTGATTTGGAAATATTCCATCAGACATTGTTGTGTACTTAAGATGTTACTTATGACATCAATAAACCACATCTTACATTGTGTATGTAGAAGACATGAGAACGGACATCCAGGGTCCTTTTCTTAATGTTTTGCGCTATGGAATGTTTATATGGAAGAACATGACAAGACGACACACGGCATGATATGCCATAACATGACACAACACATGATAAAACATGAGACAGCCAGATATGACACGACATGTCACGACATGACAAGATACCATACGACACAAGATGACATGACACAACATGATGCAACACAAAACAACTCGACACAACACGACACGACACGGCATGACACAACACGACACGACACAAAATGATACGACACGGCACAACAGGACACGAAACTACACAACACGACACGACACAACCTGATATGACACAACATGACACCACGCAACACGACACGGCAAGACATGATACAATGCGACAATACTTGACACATGATATGACATGACACAAGATGACGGTGAGAATACCAAAAAGCACACAAAGTGACAACATGACAAGACACGACAGGATACGACACGAAACGACACAACACAACAGTACACGACACAACATGATATAGCACGACATGGCCTGGCACAGCACGACACAACATGAAATGACACGACACGGCACAACACGGCATGACACGACATGGCATGACAGAACACGACACCACACGGCACGACATAACACAAACACGACATGGCACACCATGACACTACACCACAGCACACAACATGAGACCACACAACACAACTCGACACAACACAACATGACACAATATGATAGGACCACACAATATGACATGACACAACAGATGTCATGTGACATGGCAGGACTCAGTACGATACCACGTGACCCGCACCAGATGACACGACACAAAAAAAAAAAAATGACGTAACACAACATGACATGGCACGACACGACACGACATGACACGACACAACACTTCACTACACAGTTCAAGAAGAAATGACACAACACGACCCAAAATGACACTACGTAGCATTGCATGACATGAAACAATATCACACTATACATCATAAGAGAAAAGAACTGGACATAACATGGCACAATGAAACACAATACATTATGACATGATACCATAGCATACATTTTAAAATAGATTAAACGACATGAAACGTCACTGCACAACACGACATGAAATGGCTGGACACGATATGAGAGGACACGATTAGACACAATAAGACACCACATGAAACCTTATGAAATCACAAACTTTGATACCCTACTGATCTGGATGTTCAAATAAATACATATTTTTTTTGCTCAAAAAATGTTTTTCATCGAAATTGTTGAGTACCGCGTACATTGTTTATTTCATGATCAGGGAACAAAAAAATTGTGGAATGCCCAAAGATAGCATGAAAAAAATGACGAAGCAAGGTCAACTCCGGAGATTTCTTCCAGGCATGACGCGGAAGCCATGTTTCCGCATCAGACCTGTCTGTCTGACGCGGCCTGCGGCGTCAGGCACGTCGCGCCAGATTGACGCGGCCTCAAACACCGGTCTTCGACCGTGTTCGAGACAGGTCTTCGTCAAAATGAAGGGTTCGCCATTTGTGTTCAACGAATTTCAAGGTACCACCTAAACCACTTCTTTCTCGTAACCCGTGCTCGAAAACAAAGATTTCCTACATCATGGATTTCAGGAAAAACGAAATTCAAGATCAGCACTGTATGAATTGAGATGACGTTGTGAGTCATGAAGTCACACATGAGCCTAAATCAACATTAGGCTATACCTAGTCTACTGACACCTACAACATTATCCTCTACGGTGTAGGTTATCATGGTGTTACTATGAAAATGTTCAATATGAGCAATGGAAATCCTACCTAGGCCATTCATTACCTACAAAATGTGTAGAGGGTAGAAAATCTCGACATCTCACATCACTTACCTTGTTTTCCTTATCAGTCAGTTTGTTGCATGTTGAAAAGCATAGGCTTACATTGGTACTTCATTTGTTGCAAGGAAAAAAAATAATATTTTACGCATGCGCATACGTGAGGGCAGTGACGGACAGAAGGCGGAGCTCAAGGCCAAGCACATACCATACATCAGTGACGTGAACATCGCCAGACAGACCTAAAAAACAGACAACACCAACACCACCAACAGGAAAAACTTGACCAGACCCAATCCGAACACTCTATACATCACCAACTGGGCCAATCATATTCAACGCCTGACGACAAGGCGTCATGTGATGAGTAGCGCCAGAATTGATGATTTAGGTACCATCAGGATCACGAACACATGCAATAGTATTACACTAAGCGGCTTGACATGACGCGGGCAACGCCACTGCGTTGCCCATGACACAAAGATGCAAAGCGTGTCTGCAAATCATCAAGCCAGGCAACATCATCCAAGAGGGGAATAGGAACACAATGGTCATCCATAGGGGGATCGTCGTGGAGAGCAGTCTCAGTCCGACGCCTGTCTGTGACCTCCTAACTACCAGACATACAACTCGTACTTCCATGGGGCTGATGAGGAGGGATGCCCATGCAGTGCACAATGAACTGCTCCAGCAATGACATCAGTAGTGACGTCACCTGAGGATGGTTGACGTCAGCAATGGCTATTGCTGGAGCCTCTGCTGCATCAGCTACAGGGCAGGTCCTGCTGATACTGCAGCTACTGTTCCTGTCGTTACTACTGCTGGTCTGCTACTGTAGCTGCTGCTGCTGTTGCTGCTGAGGCGGCTCTTCTTGCAATAGTGGCTGTTGCTACTACCGTAGTTGTTGCTACTACTACTGCTGCTACTACAGCTGTTGTTGCAGCAATAGCTGTTGCTGATGTTGCTACTGCTGCTGCTCCTGTTGTTGTTGCCGCTGAGCTGCCGCGTGCTTATACGACTACTATGGCTGCTACAGCGGTTGTGGAGGTGGCTGTTGCCGGTACAGGGTCACCTACGGGGTGGGAGGTTTTTTTTGTTTCCCCTTTGTTTTTATGTTCGTTTGTCACAGAGACCTCGTTGCTCCCTACGAGCCGTGACCTGCGAGAAGTGAGCTCGCTACTTGCTGCTCGGTGCTCGCTGCTCGCTGCGAGCAGCAAGCTCACTGCTCGCAGCTCATTGCTCGTTGCGAGCACTGAGCTGCGAGCAGCTACAACTGCTACTGTTGCTGACCGCTACTAGAACTACTACTGCTGTCTATTGCAAGCTACTGCTGTCTGCTGCTTGCTACTACTCCTGCTGCAGCCGGCTGCTACTACTACTCGCTACTACTTCGCACTGCTGTTGCTGCGATATGCTGCTGATGGTTGCTGCTACTACTGGTTACTGTTGTTGCTTGCTGCTGTGAGCTTCTATTGTTGCGAGCTGTCACGAGCTGCTTCTGCTGCTACAGGTAGTTGCTACTGCGCATAGCTGCTGCTGGCTGTTGCTGCCACTGCTCGTTTCTGCTCCAAGCTGCTGCTACTAGTGCAGGCTCCTGCTAATGCTTGCTGCTGTTGCCAGTCACTACACCTGGTTGACGTTGCCACGTGCGTCATCGCCAGTAGGTGCCTGACGCGTCATGCCGCTCACCTCCTAGCGTGACACGTGGGGGTCAGTGCAACTGGAAAAAATCCAACAGCATTTCCCCTGGCCCAGTGGCCGAGGGAAAATTTCTGACGCCGCCACTTGGCGGGTCAATGCTGCCGAGAAAAATCTGGCAGCATTCCCCATTTACTGGCACGTATGGGGGTCCACCGGCGTAGTCAAGAACCTGTATGCCAGTTATGTGCAGCTGCTGTTGCGCTCGTGCTCTGATACAAAGTTGGAAACTGTCCTAAAGCGCAGGTTGAGGCAGTTGCGTTGTTGATGCGGGCTTCCTTGCTCATTGCTTAGTTTGCTGTCCCCTCAGTCTGCCGCTCTAGAGTCGAAGTCTGAGTGCTCTTGGTTTGTTTCGAAGAGATGCAAGGGCTAGTGTTAGCACCAGAAAGTAGCTAAAAAGTGGAAGTGACTGATCAAGAAACAAGAATGAGCAAAAATAGGAGACCCCTCCAAGTTCTAGCCCCCCCCCCCCCGGCTTTGTAGAGCTTGTTACTTAGCTAACCAACCAATTAGAGAAAAGACATGTTTTCTGACAGGCAGGGTTTCTCGGTGAAGCCTGCAAGATGGCCGACGACCTAAAACCAGGGCGTCATCCATTTTGCCTGAAAACTGGATCATACCATAATAGCAACGATGTTAATGCAGTCGTGTAGTCATAATCAGCTAGAAAAACAGCAGTGAGGAGAGATGGCTGCCCAAACCCAGGCAGCGCCTACACTAGTCCCTGGTGACAACAATGCCACGCTAACATGAGACTTGGACCCTAAGCAGAGCACGACGCTGCAGACGCAATGGTACAGTCAGATCCAACACTAGACGCATCCATACAACATCTGCATTGGAAGTGACTGTCGGCGGCCCGGTCGCCAAGGAGGCCCGCCGATGGAGCTGAGCACGCCGCCGGAGGGAGGAGGCTCCAGCGAACTGCGTGAAGGCCTCAACGTGCGTCGGCTCCACCAGACAACACTCCAGCAACGTCGAGTCTCGCCGTCAGTCATCTGCTCGCCGATGTACACAAGCCAGGAGGACACAACAGAGCACAATGAGAGATGCGCAAAAACCAACACTCCCCCATGACGCATAGGCACAGTGCACACGGGCGGGTAGTGACACATTCAATAGATAGACTCCTCCAAGGGATGCAGAGACGTAGGCAGGGACAAAGAGTGCAACTCAGGGATGCACACCAACGGAACTCACAGCCTTCTTGAATGAGTTACCCTTCAGTGCCTTAGTCAAGAAGTCAGCCAGCTGCCGTGTTGTCTCAACCCACACAATGCCGACGCCGCCATCATGTAACAACAAATGCACATAGTGATACTCAACATTGATGTGCTTTGTGCATGTGTGATGCATGCCATCATTGTCGGCAATGACCATGGCACTCATTGTCACAATGCAACGTGATGGATACGACGGACTGATGCAACTCTGACAACAGACGACGTAACCATACCCTCTCACATGCGCCTGAGCCAAGGGCCACGTACTCAACCTCAGCAGAGATGCGTGCAATGCACCCCTGCTTGCCACTGCGCTAGGACACGGTCGTGCCACCAATCAGAAAGATCCAGCCTAAGCGGCTCTTTTTGTCTGGACTTTCGGCCCAGTCACTATCGGTGTAGCCCACTGTGACAACAGAAGGCTGTCGGCAGATTATGAGACCTTGCCGTGGAGTTGAGACAACAAAGCGCAGTACTCGGATCACGGCCTCAAAGTGGAGGTGATGCGGCTCCTGAGAGAACTGAGCCAGGAAGTTGACGGCAAACGCGATGTCTGGACGCGTCGTTGATGCAAGGAACATTAGTGACCGGATGACTCACAAATACGTGGTCACGTCAACTGGCTCCCCACAACGGCTGGGTCAGAGTTTTCACCTTCACCTGGCCATCGGGTGACATGGATGAGGATGCACTCGACACGAGGGGCAGGTCTTCAATGAAGTGAGTGGACAGAGTGTGTACATAGGAAGCCTAGTGGACGTGCAAGATGCCCTAGGAGCGATCATGCTCGAGCTCCATGCCAAGGAAGACTCGGGCAGGCCCGAAATCCTTCATCTGGTAGGCGGTGTGTAGTAGGTCCTTGACACACTAGATGGCAGCCATGTCTGGCGATGCAATGAGGAGATCGTCGATGCAGACCAAGAAAATGGCAAAGATCTGGCCTCGTGGACTGATGAACAGTGCGGGTCAGCAATGCTACGCAAGAGGCTATCGCAGAGGAGCGTGTGACTAATCTCCTGGTTCCAGCACCGAGGCGACTGCTTCAGGCCATAGAGGGCTTTTCGCAACTGCTAGACCTTCCTAGTGCCGTCGTCGAAGCATGGAGGCTGCACCATGTAGAGCTCCTCACCCTCCTGCAAGCCATGGATGAAAGCGTTGCTCACGTCCATCTGATGCAGCTTCCACCTGTGCTGGGCAACCAGGTTGAAGAGCGCCTAACTAGTGGAGAATCGACCAACTTGGGCAAAGATCTGATCGTAATCAACCCCAGGGACCTCAACAAACCCCTTGGCTGTGAGGCGGGCCTTGTACTTGTCCAAGGACCTGTCCGGCTATCATTTGCATTGAAAGACCCATTTGGCGCCGATGGCCTTCCGACCTGGAGGGAGATCGACGAGGTCATACACGTGGTGCTGTCGGATGGCAGCAAGCTTGTCAGCACAGGTAGCATCACAGTGTGCGGCCTCGGGGGAGGCTAGAGCCTTGCTTAGGGTGGTTGGGCCCTCCGGGCGTGTCGTGGAGCGGACTACAAGAGCGTGTGCATCTCGAGCTCCAGGTGGGATGCGCGTGAGTGCAACCGTGACGGTATGCCGATGCTCCTGATGGAGCATGACGTAGCCCAGTTTGGAGCCCGGGTGGAGGTCTGCAATGATGGCCAAAGTGGTTAGGTCGAGGGCCTTGGTGCTAGGGTCCCCACTCACTATCGTAGGAGTGGAAGAGACACGTGGGGCGACGGGGGACCGAGGCGCCAAAGGGCGCACTGTGGTGGTCCACACACTCACTAACGGCCTGAGTCGGAGGCTGCCGCCTGGGCCACATGTGTAGCGCGGTAGGGCAGGACATGGCACCGAGATCAAGGTGCTAGCGGAGGCGGACGGGGCTGCTGGCACGGAGGGACCAGCGGACGCAGACGGGTTTGCCGGCCCTGAGGGACCAGTAGATACGGAAGGGGCTTGCTGGTACGGAGGGGCCAGATGACGCGACTGGGGCTGCCGACATGAAGGGGCCAGCGGACACAAATGGGGCTACCAGCTCGGAGGGACCAACGGACAGGATTGGGGCTGCTCGCCCTGAGGAACCAGGTCATGTGCCGCCCAGAAGCGACAGGACGGAGGACGGACTCACCACTCCCCCACGCAACGGGTAGGACATCGAGAAGCCGGAGCGGACGAGGTCGCGGGGAAATAGCTCCTCAAAGAAGAGGACATCGCGGGGCTCGATGATGCATTGTCGGGAGGGATCCCAGAACCGCCAGGCCGTGGAATGATGGGTAAGGTTGCACACGGATCCTGGGCTCCGCGGTACCCTACCCATGAATCCGGATCCAGATTCGTATTTGCAGTTTCGGATCCAAGATTGTGGATCCGGCTTGTATCTGCGGATCCTGACCCGGATCCTACGGCAGAGGGAAGGGGGTTGGGTAAGAAAACCTGACTAGACGTCCGACTCAAGTCATCCACGTAGCACACTCATTTGCACATTCGAAATCAAACAGCTGAATATGCGCGACATTTTTTGGACCGACAAACTATTTCGCAATATGTCTGCGTGGCTCGCACATGCATCATGCGTGTGAACCGCATGAAACCTGTCAATTTGCCAGCCTTGAGATGGCGACTTGACAGTTCATTGGTCTCATATCTTCTTATGTGTCGACTAGCCAACCACCTGTAGCCCCATGATATCATCAGCACCATGGATGGCCGGATATGGTTTGGAAAAAGGTAGTCATCGATGGACATCGTCGTTGCACTGCCACGCTGTTTAGAAGCACAACACATTGTACATGACTCCTAAGATCCAGATCCAAGATCCGTGAATGTAAGGATCCGTTGTACATGACTCCCAAGATCCGGATCCATGATCCGTGAATACAAGGATCCGTGAATCCAAGGATCCGTTACCCCGGTTGTGGATCCAGGTGCAGGACCCGTCGCATTGATCCGGATCCTTCTAATTATCCGCAGATAGGAACCGTGTGCAGCCTTACTAATGGGAGACACTGAGGAAGGTGCAAGGACGCTCGCGGGGGGCGAGCTTGCCACCCTGCTACGGGAAGGACAGCCACACGATGGCTACACAGCCCCAGACGTGAGCCAGGCAGAGGTCAGCCCGCTGACCGCACCAGTGCTGGTACGATGTGGACTGGCGGGAAAGGGGTCGGTGGAGAATCCGGTTCCAGACCCACGTCATGTAGGCCATGGCTTCAAAGTAGAAGCCATAAGAGAAGCTAGACTCGACCCGCATGGTGCGGATGGCATCATCCATGGTGCGCTTCCACCACTCCGAGACGTCGTTATGGGCTGGTGTGTAAGGCGTCGACGTCTCGTGGTGGATACCGCGGGGGGCGAGAAAAGTCATGGTGTCTTCCATGTACTTTCCACCACGATCGGAGCAAAAGCAGCAAAGAGACCGACCACACTCACGCTACGTACGGACAAGGCAGTCTTGAATGGCAGGAGCATCATCACTCTTCTGCTGAAGGCAGAAGACCCAGCAGTAGCGAGAGTAGTCGTCAGTGAGGGTGAGGACATAGCGTCCATGCTCCCCGACGGACTCAATAGGGAGAGGACCCGTGACGTCGGAATGGACCAGGTCCAAAGGGGCAAACACATGGGAGAAAGAGTGAGGGTATGTGGACTCGTGCATCTGGCCCTGAGCACAATCAATACACTCTTTTGGGTACGGCCTGGGGAAGGAGTCCGGGTCAAGGCTCTTGGCAGGTTGGGTGTGGAGCATGCTATCTACAATAGCATAGTGGATGTGGCAAAGGCGGTGGTGCAAGAGACAAGTGTGTTGCGGAGAGAGCATGCTGGTGACAATCACATGGCCTGTGGCGGCCGACACGTAGGGGACGGAGGGAGGGCAGGACAGATGAGGCACATGCCACAGGTTGCCATGGGCAGTGGCATGCAGAACAACAAGACCGGACGGACGTAACGATACAGTGCCAACGCCACACAAATGCAGAACTTCCATGCTCATGCGGTCAAGGGTAATGATGGACAGGAGACTGAGCTCAAGACATGGGACGAAGAGAACATCAGCCACAAGGACATCACCGGCAGGACCACGAAAACGAATGACTCCGACCCCGCGGAAAGGTAACACCTGTCCGGAACCCGTCCGGACACCGTGCACATCGCCAACAGGACCAAGCACACTGAAGGCCTCGCGAGAGACCTTCATGTGATGCATGGCCCCAAAGTCGATGATCCAGGTCTCGGCAGGGTCCTGGACTGGAGTCGCCAGATTGCTAACAGTCACATGGCAGCAAGCAAGAGACGCGGACAAGGTGGATGGCGGCGCAAACCGAAACTGCCAATCATCAAGCCACGCGACGTTGTCATAGAGAGGGGCAGAAGAGAGCACGGGAGATGACAAAAGGGACAAAGAAGCAGGAAACGACTGCATCTCAATCTCATTCATGCAGGGTAGGGTAGACAGGCAGGAGGTAACACAACTCGCATTTCCTTGGGGGCGAGGGGGAGGCAGGCCGAGCTAGAGCGCAATGAATTGCTCCAACTGAAGCTCACGAGTGGATGGTCCGGGAGTGTAGACTGAGCGGAGTGACAGCGCCGCAGGTCGGATAGGAGGAAGACTGCACGCGTGATGGAAACGAAGGCGTGAACAACTGCGGATGATGCTGCGACGGAGCTGGCGATGGCGGGACCGGTGTGGCTGTCGGAGGGGTGGAGCTGTTGGACGGGGTGGAGACATCAAGGCCGAGCCACCACCACTGGACCCGGTCGGCTGCTGTTGTTGCTGGCCCTTGCCCTTCTTGCCCTTGCGCTTCTTCTTCCCTGACAACAAGGAGCCGGTAAATGTAGCTGCTGCGGGGGAAGCGACGGCCACAGAGGCGACGGCAAGGGAGGTGAGGGCCTCTGTGCGTTGGATGCGTGACTCAAAATGAGCTTCCTCAATCCTGAGAAAGAGCTCATAGGGCCGGGGCATAAGGGTACCCTTGGCCGCCATTGTGGAGAGGAAATCCTGGGTGTCGTGGACGAAGACGTCGGCATAGGTGTCAGTGGCATCATGCATGATGGTCAGGAATGTGGCTAGAGGGGGTGGAGCAGAGGTACCTAGGTGATGGAGGATGTCCTCCGCCCGCTTCCAATAAGAGGTGACAGTCTCGGTCTCCCCTATGTGCAGGGAGTGAGCTCCCGAAGCAGACGGCTGGTCTCAGCCTCGTTGGATAGGCGATGGGGACGGGTGTGGACGTGCCATGCGGCTGTAGGGTGTGGAGTCCCGCCAGTGGTGAAGTCACCAAGGAAGGGCTCAATGGCTAGACGTGATGCCTGAGGAGCAACCGGGACAAGGGCGCGTACGGCACGACCAACATCATGTAGCTGTTCGATTTGGGAGTCGTCGTACGGAAAAGTGTAGTATGGCTACAGGCCCTCACCCTACGCCCAGATGCGGAAGCAAAGCTCCCAGCTTCGGAACTGCTTGCCGGCCTGAAGCGGAGGGGGGGTCTCAAAGTCCTTTGGCATGCGGCCGGCACCCAAAGTGGGGCCAAGAACTGAAGTCACCGTCTGCCGCTGGCGCTCGGTCTGCTCCTGCGCTAGGTAATGCGTGGCAACAGACACAACGGGGCTGGCGTGCCTAGGAGGAAAGAAGGGTGGCACGGCACTGGTGTGAGTCTGTGATGCCAGCCCCTGCATTGCGGTAAGCTGTTGATGAATGGCAGCCAGGGGTCGGAGGAGCCGGCGACGAAGCCTGTGGACTACTGTTGTTGCTGCTACTACGGCTGCTGCTGCTGCTACTGCTACTACTGTTGCTGCTACCGCTACTACTACTATGGCGGCGACTGCTGCTGCTGCTTTTGTTGCTACTGCTGATGTTGCTCTTGCAGCTGCTATAGCTGCTGCAAGAGAGGGGGGCTAGGGGTCTCCCCAATAGAGGAGGATCCCTCCCCACTGGGGCTGTTGGCCATGGCGGTTTTTTTTCTCCTCCTTGTTCCCTTTTCTTGTGTGTTGCTGATGTCAACAGTGACATCAGCAATGATGTCAGCCTTGGATGGCTGACGGAAGCAGCTGCTACTACGTTATCCGTAGGATTACTACTGAGATTTTTTTTGTTTTTATTGCTGATGTTAGCAATGACGTCAGTAGTGATGTTGGCTAAGGATGGCTGACATCAGCAGCGGCTGTTGCTGGAGCCACTGCTGCGTCAATTGTAGGGCAGATGCTGCTACTACCGCTACTGCTATTGCTGCTATTGCTGGTCTGCTACTGCAGCTACCGCTACTGTTGATGCAGCAATTGTTGAAGCAGCGGGTACTGCTACTGCTCCACTTGCTGCTTTTGCTATTGCTCCTACTGTTGTGGCTACACTTGCAGTAGTAGCTGCTACTGCTACTATTGCCGCTAAGCTGCTGCATATTGCTACGGCTGCATTGGCTGTTGTAGCGACTGTGGTGGTGGGTGCAGCCGCTGCAGGTCCACCTCCAAGGTGGGGATTTTCATTTGTGTTTCTCCCTTTTTTTTCTTTGTTTGTCACAGCAAGCTCGCTGCTCATTGCAAGCCACGAGTTACGAGCAGCGAGCTCGCCGCTCGTTGCTCGCTGCTCGCTACGAGTAGCGAGCTTGTTGCACGTAACTTGTTGCTCGCTGCGAGCAGCGAGCTACGAGTAGCGAGCTGTGAGCAGCTACAGATGCTACTGTTGCTTGCCATTGTTGCAACTGCTGCTACTGGCTGCTGCAGGCTACTGCTCGCTGCTGCTTGCTACTGCTGTTGCTGTAGCCGGCTGTTAGTGGTGCTTGCTACTTCTGCGCACTACTCCTGCTGCAGGCTGCTGTTGCTATTCTCTGCTGCAAACTGTTGCTACTACTGCAAGCTGCCACGAGCTGCTACTGTTGCTGGCTGGTGTTGCTATTACGCACAACTATTGCTTGCTGCTGCTGTCACTGCTCACTACTGCAACAAGATGCTACTACTGCAAGCTGCTGCTCTTGCTACTGCTTGCTGCTCTTATCAGTCACTACACCTGGTTGACGTCGCCACGTGCTTGGTCACTAGCAAGTGCCTGGCGCGGCCTGTCGCTCACCTTCTCGCGCCACACGTGGGGGTTAGTGCTGCCGGAAAAAATCCTATAGCATTTCCCTTGGCCCAGTGGCCGTGGGAAAAATTCTGACACCACGACCAGGCGGGTCAATGCTGCCGGGAAAAATCCGGCAGCATCTCCCCTGCACTCGTACGTATAGGGGTCCGCCGGCGTAGTCAGGAACCTATACGCCAGTTATCTGCTGTTTTTTGCTGCGCTTTTGCTCTAATACCAAGCTAGAAACTGTCCTAAAGCACAGGTTGAGGCAGTCTCATTGTTGATGCAGCGTGCGGGCTTCCACGCTCGTTGCTTATTCTGCTACCCCCTCGTTCTGCCGCTCTACAGTCTAAGTCTGAGTGCTCTGGGTTTGTGACTGAGAGATGCGCGCGTCAGTGTTACCCTACTTATCTTTATATTCGATTAAAAACATGTTTTGGGTGTCTCTGGCCAACCAGTTTTTTCATCAAATTTATTGGGTACCACCTAGAGAATTACTGTTCTGACTAGGGTGTAGAGATTTCGTCGAAAGCCTATAAATCGCCTGGAAAAAAAATCAAAGCGATCTCACTTCCGGTCACGTCTTCAGATCTTGGCGCGGAAACAATGTTTCTGCGACAGATTTGTCACTCTGACACGGCCTGTCGCGTCAAGCAAGCCACGTCAGACTGACGCGGTCTTGAACACTGGTCATCGGCAATGGTCGAGACCAGTCATCGTCGATTTAAAGGATCATGATTTTTTGTTTAACGAATTCCAATGTACAACCTAAATAGCTGCGTTCTGATAACCTATGCTCGAACATAAAGATTCCCTAAGTTATGGATTTGAAAAAAGTGAATATCAAGATCAATACGATAGCGCCAGAATGCAGTTGAAAACTGGAAGTGACTGATTAAGAAACAAGAATGAGCAACAATGAAAGACCACTCCCAGTTCTAGCTCCTCCCCAGCTCTGTAGAGCTTGTTACTCAGCTAACCAGCAGGCTGGGTTTTCTGGCAGGCAGGGTTTTCTTGGTGAGCCCTGCAAGATGGCCGGCGGCTGAAAACCTGGGCGTTGTCCGTTCTGCCAGAAAACAAGACCATACCATAATACCAACGCTGCAAACGCAGTGGTTATTTACTCAATTACATTTAGCCCTAGATACGGCCAGCCAGATACGCGAAAAAGATTTCCACCCATGTGTCTGGTACGCCAGGCAGGCACCAGTGCGAGCAGTCGGCCAAACCACTGCCTTTGAAGATTCCAAGATGACCGTCTGGCCTCAGCTGCGTGAGCCGTGTGATGTCCACAATCTTGAACTGGGGGAACTGTCGGAAGACCTGCTCAAATGCAAAAGCATGCAACGTGTTTGCGATTCTTCTTTGCATAGGGAGGCAGCGACCCATTGCGATGCCCACTCCCCCGGCTGCTCTTACAGGAGACGAGGGGATTCAAAAGCCTGTGATTAGACACAACACATTCGTGACTACGCATGATGATGATGATGATGTTGATGATGATGATGATGATGATGATGATGATGATGATGATAATGATGATGATGATGATGATGATGATGATGATGATGCAAGGCTTGTGCATGCCCCATGAGGTCGCACCTGGAGCTGTACTCGTCTGGCTGCCTCGGCCACTGTCCTATTGGTTGCATAGTCTGCCTGCGCAGGCGTGAATGGCTGGGTGACGTTGGTGCACGACTTGATGCCGGTGGAACGCTGGAACGTGGGAGCGTAGTGGTACGCAGGCGACGTGTTGATGAACGACCTGCCCTTGAAATTGCGCAGCAGGTAGTTGCGCACCGTAGTGAGCGCTGCCGTCATGGCCGTCATCTGCGTGATGTTGGTCTGCAGCTTGCCAGCAATGTAGTAGCGACGCAGGTTCGAGGGTGCCTGCATGCCAGCGCCACAGGCAGAGAAGACAACAGTGGCACAAGTCTACGGATACATACATACATGTGTGAGAGATGTATGTGCAAGAGACGTGTGTGTGAGAGACGTGTGTGTGAGAGACGTGTGTGAGAGACATGTGTGTGAGAGACGTGTGTGAGAGGCGTATGTGCGAGAGACGTGTGTGAGAGAGACGTGTGTGCAAGAGACGTGTGTGTAAGAGACATGTGTGAGAGACGTGTGTGCGAGAGATGTGTGTGTGAGAGACGTGTGTGTGAGAGACGTGTGTGTGAGAGACGTGTGTGTGAGAGACGTGTGTGCGAGAGACGTGTGTGCGAGAGACGTGTGTGTGAGAGACGTGTGTGCGAGAGAGGTGTGTGCGAGAGACGTGTGTGCGAGAGACGTGTGAGTGAGAGACGTGTGTGAGAGAGACGTGTGTGCGAGAGACGTGTGTGCGAGAGATGTGTGTGAGAGACGTATGTGCGGGAGACGTGTGTGCGAGAGACGTGTGTGCGAGAGATGTGTGTGAGAGACGTATGTGCGGGAGACGTGTGTGCGAGAGACGTGTGTGCGAGAGATGTGTGTGAGAGACGTATGTGCGGGAGACGTGTGTGCGAGAGACGTGTGTGCGAGAGATGTGTGTGAGAGACGTATGTGCGGGAGACGTGTGTGCGAGAGACGTGTGTGCGAGAGATGTGTGTGAGAGACGTATGTGCGGGAGACGTGTGTGCGAGAGACGTGTGTGCGAGAGATGTGTGTGAGAGACGTATGTGCGGGAGACGTGTGTGCGAGAGACGTGTGTGCGAGAGATGTGTGTGAGAGACGTATGTGCGGGAGACGTGTGTGCGAGAGACGTGTGTGCGAGAGATGTGTGTGAGAGACGTATGTGCGGGAGACGTGTGTGCGAGAGACGTGTGTGCGAGAGATGTGTGTGTGAGAGACGTGTGTGTGAGAGACGTATGTGCGAGAGACGTGTGTGTGAGAGACGAGTGTGCGAGAGACGTGTGTGCGAGAGACGTGTGTGCGAGAGACGTGTGTGTGAGAGACGTGTGTGCAAGAGACGTGTGTGTGAGAGACATGTGTGTGAGAGACGTGTGTGCGAGAGACGTGTGTGTGAGAGACGTGTGTGTGAGAGACGTGTGTGCGAGAGACGAGTGTGTGAGAGACGTGTGCGAGAGACTTCATGAGATGGCAGAAATGCACATGCACTTACAAGGCCATTAGAGTAGCTAATGGCTACTCCAATGGCTGTGGCTAGGAGCTCTTAAATGTGCACTAGGTTTGCATCAGCAACTAATGCGGGTAAGACAAACTCAGTTAGAAACACAGCAATCGCAACCACCTGGTGGTGACTTGCTGCACAGTGCCAACCAAGTGGCATCTACAATCACATGGTGTAAACATGGGGCGTTTTTCGCTCTCAATGAGCAACACACTCACATTAATGAACCAGTTCCCGGTGTTAAAGACAAACACGTCCACCCACGGCAGCTTAGACGCCCACATGCTGTCCACCTGGTCCAGGTACACGTCCCACGTCCCTGCAGAGCTCGCCTTCCCCTGCAGCACATGACGCAGCAGCAGCAGCGAAAAACATCGCTTTCACGACATACCCGCGGGGAAGAAGAGCTGGAACTGGGAAGAAATATGAGAACACAGGAAGGGTGGCGCAGTGAGAGAGGCTAAAGAGTCGAACCAGGTAAGGGGGTATCAAAGCATCAAACAAATTCTACCGAGGATTTTACTCTATCCTTCTACATGAAGATACATATTTGACCCAAAAACAATTGATGTTCTTTCCCTTGATACACAGTTCCTATTAAGCTTCACATCACACACACACACACACACACACACACACACACACACACACACACACACACACACACACACACACACACACAAGGGGTGGAGAAGAGAGAGAGAGAGAGAGAGAGAGAGAGAGAGGGGGGGGG
>SZWC01001439.1:111538-128384 GCA_023375785.1 Penium margaritaceum
TCTCTCTCTCTCGCTCTCTCTCTCTCTCTCTCTCTCTCTCTCTTTCTCTCTTTAAGCTAGACAATGCCAACAGTACTGATCAGGGCATGAGGCTTCCTTGAGCGTGTAATCTGACTGTGGTTTTGGAATGTACGGAGAAAACTGTGCGAGATCAACCCAAGAACGAGGTCGATCCATCAAGAATCGAGGAAGTTGAGCCAACCAAAGGTTGGACCGGCTGAGGGAAAAACAGGTGACGGGGATTCATCCCCAAGGATGAAGGCTCGACCCTCAGAAGACCCAACAAAGCCGAAGGGTGGCCTGGGGCCTGGCTAGTCAATTCATCAAAGATCATTGAGGGCCAATGTTCCTTCAGAACGGCGCCCAGATGTGTTTTTACCAGAAAGGGCGCTTCGGGTGGCCATCACCGTCGCTAGTGCTGTTACCAACGGCAGATTATCGTGGTTCACAAAAATGCCCATATCGTGGCCTTCCCCACACATAATGATGCAATTGTTGGTGTGTTAAAAAGCTCGAAAGACAAGCTATGTGATGCGGAGGCAATAGCTCTCGTCTCAAGCTCTTACAGAGCCGTGCACGGCTCGGTGACCTCGGGTCGTCTAGGATGTGTCATCATGCACATACAACCTTGTATGTTGACACTTGAGGAAGAAGAACAATTTACTTCCACAATGCCACACATGTTTCCGTGCTCCCCCAAGACAATCCTACACTCTAGAAAACCCGGGAAGGTGTGCACCAGCCTCCTCTTGGTCATCGTTGCCACACGTTTGTGCCTACACCATCTGGTTGAGACTAACACACCACGCCCGGTTTACACTTAGCATCAGAGCCACCCTTGGCTCAAGGGCACAATCATCCCCTTGGCAACCTCTCACAAACAGTGTATACCAGCACACATCTTGTCTCCTTGGCGGATCTATGCCCAAGGCCAATCACGCACTCCGGTGACAAGGCAGTAGCTGGGGGACCTCTTGAGGAAGAAGTTGTATCGGATGTAAAGATGACTTCATCCGGCACGTACTCGTTGGCCGCGAAGTTTGACATGCGAGGCAAAGCAACAAAGGCTACAACCTTGCAGAAGTTGCTTGCCGATATGCAGGCCAGATGGACCTGATGGAGAAACAAAACACGTATCGCAATCAAGAGCTCACGAAACATACATTGACAACACTAGTGGTAGTTGCCACCGCTAATGGAACTGTGGTGTACGTCCCGAGCCATCCCAAGCCGGAGACGTTCGATCCATCGGGGAAAGGATGGGCCAGATTTGGACACTTGGATGCTCAGACTAGAGATGTACTTTACCGCCATTGGTGTGGATGTCTCAAGGTACGAGACGCACCGCAAACATGTCGTGACCCTGTTGAGAGGGGCAACGTTGGATTGGTGGGTCGACATGATATGGTCCAATCCACACAACTGTGGAACAGCAAAGGTCACCAGTACCCTACTGATCTTTTATTTCGATCATTGAGTTTTTTTAACAATGGAATCTTTAATTTTGTTCACGGTTTTGCACTATGAATTTATTTAGGTGGTACTTTAACATTCATTCAATGAAAGTCTTGCTCCTTAAACTCGTCGCTGAACGTGATCAAAACCTACAAAAGTGCGCAATTGCATCATCGGACCAGTGCGACGCCCCGACTCGCCTGCAAAATCGCGCGTGAGACTAGTCTCACATATCTGACATGGCGATTCTACCGTCCACCTTCATTGTACGAGTCAAATACGAGGTGAATTTGTGACCCACGCGCGAAAAAAATCACGTGTGGAGTAATGTTTTTACACAATGTAGGATGGAAATCCGAGGAAGGGAAAGTTGGAATGATTTAGGTGCATCCTAAACATTGGACGACGATATCTTTTTAAACAAAGCAGGAAAACAGAGTTATAATAAAACTTAAAGATCAGTGGGGTATTACGGCTGCAACAGTAATCTCAGCCCTATCGGCTCCAACCTACAGTAGTGGCGACCCTAGCCTGAAATGGTCAACCTCGTGGAAGGAGATCACAAATTCCTTTATCAAGCGCTTCACTATGGATGGCGTGAGGAACAATGTGCGTGTCAAGCTACGTCGGCTCCGCCAAACTAGCAGTGTCGCCAACTACACCCATACGTTTCGTGAGATTGTTGTCAAATGTGGCATCGACTCCCACGAACAATGCTTCCACTACATCAATGACCTCAAGAACAACGCCTGTGCTATGACGGCAATGCACGACCTCAACAACGACCTCCCGAGAATGGCCGTAGCAGCACAGTTGTACGACTTGTGCGTGAAACAGGCTCATGCCAACGGCTGTAACGGGCTGAGTCTCCAGTTCCTGCTCTGAAGTCGTCATCGAAGTTCGCAAAATGGTGTTCTAAATCCGCGTCAGTTGTTTACCCCCTTCCCATGACTGAGGGGCAGTCATCATCAACGACCCAGAGCAGAGAGACTCGAATATTTTGAGTATCCGGAGGCCCATTTCTGTTTTTAACCAAACCCTTAGTTTTGGGACCCAAACTGTGGGTTTTTACCTCAAACTCCTGTTTTTGCACGAGTTACATCATTTATTTTATGTCGAAGTTTGTCGCGAATGAACTTCGATTTACGTTTTTCCGTTACGGTGCAAAATCGTCGCGTGCGAGGCACGCTGGCGATTTTGCTCCAGCTCTGTTGACCTCACCCTTGCTCCCCCTATCCCTAGTCCTCATTTGCTTGCTTTGCAAGGAGGGCGAGGGGGGGCGGGGGGACGAGGCCACGAGGCCTTGCCCTCGAGGCCCTCGTGGCCTCTCAGCCACCGATCGGGCTGAGGTCGCGATCGGCGGCTAGCGGCTGGCCGGCCGGTGGCCGGCCGGTCGCTTGGCCGGCCGCCGGCCGTCTAGCCGGCCGGTGGCTGGCCGGTCACTTCGCCGGCCGCCGGCCGTCTAGTTGGCCGGCAGCGAGCAGGCCGCCGGCTAGCCCTCGCTGACATGAGGGGTGGTGCGTAACCACCCCTCGCTTTTGTGAGGAGGGAGGGCCGAACCGGCCCTCCCGGTGCATTCCTCCCCACTTGTTATGAACCATCTCGGTTCATGAACAACAAGCAAGATTGTCAGTTAGTGAGGCATCAACATTGTGAAAGAAAATCAATGATGTCAGTCACCACCTAGACATGAACACATGCATGGTACATAGACCTAAGTTGCAGCTTGTAGGCCAGCACAGCTAGCGGCCTCCCCCCTTTACGCTGGAGCGTCCACGCGACAACCATGTTGGGCGTCCCCAACCTCCTATGGTCGCTGTCCATGAATGCTGCCCTGTGGGAATGTTGTTCACCTTTTTTGCGTTCAGGTGGTACCTCCAGCCACACGTCGATCTGTGCGAGCTGCAAGCTTGCTCCAGTACTCGTTGACCACCCCTGTGGGCAACCGAGATTTGGGCTCCCATGAATAATGTTCAGGTCCACAATCGGCTCAATGAACGAGGTACTCCCTAACAACGCGTGACCGAAGAGTACGCTCCTGGTGCTGGAGTACGCGAAGGACCTCGTATTGGCCGTCGGCAGCAAGGACTGCTGGCGGTGGCTAAACGGTTCCGTCTACCGTGTATGGAGCCAGCAGGCTCACATGAAACACGTCATGTATTTCATACTCGGCGGAAGTAGCAATCGGTATGCAACTGGCCCGATGCGTGCCACAATGGGAAACGGCCCAATCCACTTCGGTAGAAGTTTTCTTGTCCCTCGCCACTTCAGCCGAAGGTTTTTAGTGCTAAGCAGCACTTTGTCACCGATGTCAAACGAGACCTCCCGGCGACCTTTGTCGGCATATGCCTTTTGTCGCTGCCAAGCTGCTTGAAGATGACCCCTCGCCTCCTGTAACAAGGAGTCAATATGCTCGACAAAGGCTTGAGCGGAAGGAACCTATCCTTTTGTGCTCCCACTCTTCACCAACGAAGAGGGTACCACTGGATGCTAACCACTGTTCAACACGAATGGTGTGAACTGTGTGGACTCGTTCACCGAGTTGTTCACCGCAAACTCTGCTGGTGCCAAGAATTTGTCCCAATCATGCATGGCAGGGTCCACGTACATGCGGAGTATTTGCTCCAGAGTGCGATTCATGCGCTCTGTTTGTCTGTCAGTTTGAGGGTGAAATGTTGTGGAAATTTGTGATTAACTGCCAAAGTACTCGTCCATCTTTTGCCAGAATTTGCTAGCAAATTTTCGATCTCGATCGGAGATAATGCGCAATGGCAAGCCGTGGTACTTTACGATACCCTCAAAGAAGAGACGAGCGGTCTCCGCTGCGTTCACGTCGGTGGTTGTAGGAATGAAGTATGTCATCTTCGTCAAAATATCCACAACCACTAGCATTGCATCGTGGCCACGGGCCGTGTCCGGAAGACTAGTAATGAAGTCCATGCTGACGCACTTCCATGGAGTCCCAAGAATGGGAAGCTGTTGGAGGAGTCCAACATGCTTCTTGTTACTAGCCTTATTCCGAATACGGGTCGCATGTCATACAATACTTATGGACATCAACACTCCATCCCAGGCACTCTCGGACCACTATTGGTGGCCAGCCACCAATAGTGGTCCAAGAGTGCCTGTCTGGTCTTTCGGAGTCCCACATGACCTGCGACTGGCGGGTCGTGGAATTGGGAGATAACCTTTGCTCGAAGGTCTCCAGAGTTTGGCACAACAACTTGTTCTCCGTGCCAGAAGATTCCTACAGCCTCCACCAAGCCATAATTTTCCAGATTTTGAGAGTCTTGAAACCAAGAATCCACACAGTATCCGATCCGGATCCTGTTTACAAAACCGTTGTAATGGATAATCTCTCGTGGTGGTTGCCGCAGAGGTGCAGGGGGATCTGGTGATTGTACTGTTGCTGTTGCAATGGCCATAAAACACCCACTGACCTCGTTGGTTACTTTCATTTCCACAAGCTGTCTGCTGAGTTGATCGGCCACATTGATGCGTCCTGGCCGATATTACCATGTGAACAAGAATTGGGTCAGGTATTCCCTCTAACGCACCTGTCGTCTTGAAAGGTTTGGTTGCGTTTGGAAAAACACCAATGGATTATGGTCGGTCACGACCGTTACACCCCCTTCAGCATCCTCGAGGTAGCAACGCCACATCTTGAAAGCGTGTACTACCGCAAGAAGCTCTTGATTCCCAGTCGTGTACCACGTTGCAGCGGGGATGAGGTTCCGGCTCTCATACGCAACTGGGTGACCATTCTGCATGAGGACGGCTCCGAGTCCTACTACTGACGCATCACATCAAACCTCCCGCGGTTGTGATGGATCCGGAAGAGCTAGGACGGGCGCCGTGGATAGAAGCTCTTTGACTTTGAGAAACGTGTTCTTGCAATCAGGTGTCCATTCCCAATGCACGTCTTTTTGCGTGAGCCTACGGTGCTACCAGGGTCGAATACCCTTGCATAAACCGTCGAAAGTAGTTTGCAAGGCCGAGGAAAGACCAAATCTGCCCAAAATTTTCGGGGCGTGGCCAGTCTACAACGGCTTGGACCTTTCTTGGGTCGACACGGATGCCGTCCTTGCCGACGATGTGTCCAAGGTATTCGAGTTCCTGTTGTGCAAAGTTGCACTTGCTCACTTTTGCATATAACTTATGTTCCCGCAGGATTGCGAGAACTTCGTGCAGATGTTCTATGTACTCTTCCATTGATTTGGAGAAAACCAGGATGTCATCCACGTAAACCAAGACAGACTCTGAGTTGCTTGGCAAGCGTTCAGTTCATTTCTCCTTGGAAGGTTGCCGGGGCACTGGTAAGCCCGAAGCATAACACTCGGAACTAATAGTGTCCCATGTGCGTTCGAAACGCGGTTCTAGGCACATCATCTTCCGTGATGCGGATTTGGTGGTACCCTTGAGACAAATCCAAGGACGAAAAACCTTTTGTGCCTTGGAGCTGGTCAAAAAGGTCCTCAATCAGTGATAAGGGGAATCCATTTTTCACCGTCAGCTTGTCAACGCTCGGTAATCTACGCACATGCGTTAACCACCGTCAGTTTTGTCCAAAAAAAGGATCGACACACCGTACGGCAAGCTACTAGGCTCGATCCACCCTTTTGCAAGGTACTTTTTGATTTGGCATTCGGCCTCTTGCCTTTCTACTGGACTAAGGCGATACATGGGTCTGAATGGAGGAGTCGCCTCCGGTTGCAGTGTAATCATGTGGCCCATGTGTCTTTCTGGTGGAAGCCCAGCCGGTGGGTCTTGGAATACATCCGAGAACTCTTCCAATAGAGACCTGATCTCTTGTGGCGTGTCTTCCTTCATATCGTCTTCCACTCTCTGTAGCTGAGCCAAGAAGTATCGACAACCTTGTCGAAGACGTCTCTTGACCTTCATCGCAGACAAGCTGGCATGGACTTTGAGTCGGGTCTGTGATAACTCCATACTCGGAATCAACGTAAAGGGGCGTTGTCCATTTCAGAGGATCAAACGCTTTGATTCAAAGCAAATTAGAGCCTTGTTGTCACGGAGCCAGGGATCGCCTAGCACCACATTAAATGGGTCGAGAAGGTTGAGTACCTTCAACGTGACACTCTGTGTGTACCCTTGAATGCAAATCTTTGCTTTACAAGTACCGATCACGGGTACCGTACGGTTGTCACCGACAACAACTGCGCCATTCGATGGCTCGTACTTCAGGCCAACTTGTTGGGCGAACCCAAGGCAAACAAAAGAGTCATCTCCTCCAGTGTCAGCAAGTACGTTCACAGGAGCACCAGCTAGGTGTCCTTTGAACTGCATCATGATGTTGCGTCCACTCTTTCGAGTGATCAGACTCGACGACGGCAAGCCGAGTTCGTGATAAACACGGAATCTACACAACGGTCGTCGCAACTCCCATGATTCACCCACTCGAGTCCACATCTTGTGGGCATGTGTGAATTCGGCTAGCACTTTCCAGTCTTTTGGATTTGACTGGGTTGAACTCGTCGACTAAAGGTAGTGCGAACGTGATTGAACTCATTGTTTTGAAGGTGTTTTCTTCAATCATTGTATCACACAACTCTTGTATAGTGGTCGGTGTCGCCACCACTAAGCATGTACGATCATGCATCTTGTCTGCAGATGCAAGGTTTAGTGGGGAATGTCGGTCAGCAAGTGTAGAATGCGGTTCAACAAGAGGAGAGAAGACAACAGAGAAATTTGAACTCGTCAAAAACTCAAATTGTGTAACGTCCTCATCTGAAAACATGAACCCACACTCGTGATCTAGTGTGTGCGTACGTGCATGCATGCCTGCGTGTGTGTGTGGGTGTGTGTGTGTGTGTGTGTTTGTTTGTGTGTGTGTGTGTATGTGTGTGTGTGTGTGTGTATACATGCATGCATGCGTGCGTGCTTGTGTGTGTGCATACATGCGTGTGTGCGGACGTGCGAGCGTGCGTGCAAGCGTGTGTGCGTGCGTGTGTATGAGCGTGCATGCCTGTGTTCATGTGTGTGTGTGTGTGTGTGTGTGTGTGTATTTGTGTGTGTGTGTGTGTATGTATGTGTGTGTGTATGTGTATGTGTGTGAGTTTATTTGTGTGGGTATGTGTGTGTGTATGTGTGTGTGCGGGTGTGGTTTTAGAGTGTGAACAGACAAGTTATGCAAGGATAAGTGGCATCTCACCCGTCCATCTCCTTACAAATGAAAATTTGTGAGTGAAACTGGAAGTTTGATTTTTAATTTCAATGTAGCAGATTAGACAGAATATTTAGCCGACTAGGCCAAAACGGTGGTGCTTGAGGGTCTCCGACCCTCAAGCCAACCCGTCTCACCGCCCACAGTCCCAGGTGACCGTGCTCGAGCCATGTGGCTCCTTCGACCGGTCAACTTGGGACTGCCACGCTACATTTAAACCTCAAAACAAAATTGTAGCACTTTTTCAATCCAACAACCTTATTTCATGGTCGTTTGAAAAAACAAAATATTTGTTGACCGCGACATTTTTTTTTCTCTCGCATGCAACAACAAGCATCGTTAGACACATGTGACGTCAACGTTTGGCATCTTTAACAATGTATGGTGTGCATCATGACACTTTTGCACGTTGTTTGTGAGTACGATATGAGATAGGGTTGATAACGCGTGGCGTTGGGGTACAATGGGGAGCTATCCATCCAGAGTGGGTTATTGTACCACGGTTGGGCCGGTGAACCTGCGAAGTGACGAGCTGTGAAGTCTGCATCCGTAGCGTCGTACTGTTCTTCATCGATGGTCGTGCTTGTGTCTTGTTGTCTACGCATGTCGTGACTTGTTCATCGTGGTCCAAGTAACAAGTCGTGGTGTCAGCTTAGTCCCACTGTGCATAGGTATCATATTCATGGGTATTTCTTCATCGCACACTTGGCACAACTCTTTGATATGGAACAAGAGTTGCAAGAACTCTCGACAAAGTCAACAAGACGGTCAAACATTTGTATCTTGCAAACTGAAAGTCATCCCAGAGAAAACGATTATGGCATTTTGTTGATACAGACGGGCAAATTGTACGGTGAGCGAATTTTTCGAGTGCAACATACTACTTTTTACTGCTGATTTTTTTTAAGCTTTGCACTTTATTTTGTGTTCAATATGGCAATATTGGTGCATGTAGTGTATAGTTTCTGCGTGTGAACAGACAAGTTATGTGAGGATAAGTGGCATTTGACCACTACATGTCCATATAAATGGAAAATTGTGTGGGATGTTTTGTAAAAAAATTTGAACTTGCAATCCAAGATCAAAATTGTGATGCATTTCTCATTGCAACGGCCTTGTTTTACCTTTTTTTTCAATACTTTTTTAAACCACATTTTTGTTTCGGGATGTGACGACAACCATCGTTAGACACACGCTACATCAACATTCACCATCTTCCACAAAGTATGTTGTGCATTATGACACCTTTGCACGTTGTTTGTTAGTAGGATGTGAGATAGGTCGATAGCGCGTGGCATTGGGGTACAATGGGGAGCTACCCATCCAGAGTGTGTCATTGTACCACGGTTGGACCGGTGAACCTGCGGAGGACCAACACAGTCTTGGTTCTTGTGACTGGCTGTGAAGTCTGCATCCATAGCTGAGTGTTCTTCATCGATGGCCGTGCATATATTTTGTTGTCTAGGCATGCCGTGACTTGTTCGTCGTGGTCCAAGTAACAAGTCTTCGGTATAGAACAAGAGTTGCAAGAACTCTCAGCAAAGTCAACAAGACGGTGAAACATTTGTATCCTGCAAAGTGGAAGTTATCCCAGAGAAAAATTACGCCATTTCGTTAGTATAGACGGACGAATTGTACGGTGAGCAGTTTTTTTGACTGTAACACACTATTTTTTATTGTTATTTTTTTAATTTTTGCACCTTATTTTGTGTTCAATATGGCAATATTGGTGCATGGAATGTATAGTTTCTACGTGTGAACAGACAAGTTATGCGAGGATAAGTGGCATTTGACCACTACATGTCCATGTAAATGGAAGATTGTGAGGGATGTGAAAAAAACATGTCTTTAAACTTTCAACACAAGATCAAAATTGCAGCTTTTTTCATTCCAATGGTATCATTTTACCTTTTTAAAATGAATTTTTTTAAAACAACATTTTTTTTCTCGCAACTGACGACAGCCATTGTTAGACACATGTCACGTCAACGTTCGGCGTCTTCCACAAGGTATGTTGTGCATCATGACACTTTTGCACGTTGTTTGTGAATAGGGATGTGAGATAGGGTCGATAGCGCGTGGCGTTGGGGTACAATGGAGAACTACCCATCCAGAGTGTGTCATTGTACTACGGTTCGGCCGGTGAACCTGCAGAGGACCAACGCAGTCTTGGTTCTTGTGACGGGCTGCAAAGTCTGCATCCGTAGCATTGTATTGTTCTTCGTCGATGGTCGTGCTTGTGTTTTGTTGTGTAGGCATGCCGTGACTTGTTTGTCGTGGTCCAAGTAACAAGTCGTGGTGTCAGCTTAGTCGCACTATGCATGGGTGTCTTTTTCACTAGCATTTCTCCATCACACTCTCGGTACACATTTTCAGTATGGAACGACAATTTCACATTTCTTTGACAATGTCGACATGACATCCAATAATGCGTATCGTGCAAAGTCACAATTGTGCCTTGACAGCTAATTACACATTATTTTGACAACGTTGACATTCCTCAATATGAACACAAAAAATTCATGACGAAGAATGCACATCAAACGACTTTGGAGGTGCAAACCCATCACAACAGACATCACAGGTAATCAAGGTAAGGAGGTATGTGTGATGATCCATTGATCTTTTCATGTCGGGATTATGTAAAAAGACATCATTCCCAAACAACCCATCAGAGGTTGTTTTGGAGCTAAATTGCTCCATCTTGTACGCATCATATGGGTGGCATAGTTCTATAACATAGGTCTAAACTTAAATGGATAGAGACACAAACCAGTAACAGATAGATAGATAAAAAGATGCTGAGGTAAAAACATAGATAGGTAGACAAGTAGGGAGGTGAAGTTCTTTAGGTGTTTGTTGAATGTTGCCAAAGTTTTATTGATGTAGTGTATCACATGTACAATAATAGCGATATACAGAGGTGAAAGGGTATGCAAATATGTCACTAGAGAGATATTCGGAGTGATCCATGTGTATGGATAATGTTGTCAAAAATTCTTTGACGAAGCTTGTGTTAGAGGTACAGAGATTCCAGAGTAGATTGTTAAACAAAGCAGACGAGTAACAAAGTAGACAAGTAGACACAGAGAGTGAGAGAGAGAGGTAGACACATTGTTCTCGGTGTTGGGGAAATGTTGTCCAGATATTTTTTAAGTAGCAAATAACGAGGCACACATGTTAAAACATATTGAGGGAAACAACTAGAGGGTCCTAGAAAACAATAGGTTTAAGAGAAATATCATGAAAGTTTTTTCGAGCTACAGAGGTGAAATGTGTTGACGTGTACAAAGAAAAGTGTAGTGAGAATAGTCCACTTCCATTGCCCTTGTTGTCAAAATTTCCCTAAGATTACCCCACAAAAAAGGTGCCAACAATGTTTTTTAATTTCACCAAGAATGTCCACACGAATGGCAGTTGTATTCTATCCATGGAAAAAAACCTCTAACAAGCACATTCATGTGCTTTATACCATTAACGGTGAAGTCTAGGTAGCCACATTGCATTTCAGACCCGGGTACGTCACATGCCTTTTTTTGGTTCGCTTTTTGAGTTCAAATGATCCAAATAAAATTAAACAAGACATATAAGAGTAATAAGGAGGAAAATAAAAACAAAAACTTCTTTTTGTGTACGCCAAAAGAGGAAATAAAACTAAATGAATTCATTCCACTTTTGCTACACCTCACAATATGCTCATGGTTTAGACGGATGTATTTTTTGTATGTTTACATCCACGAAATCAGTTATAAAAACCAACTCCGACATTTGCAATTTTGTCCCCATCTCTTTACACCCTTAATTCATCATGTACATCACTATTTTCTCATTCTGACCCAGGAACACCTCACAAGGGTGTTCAGTCCGTGTTAAGAAGTCCTACCAGCCATCGGGAAAGAAATTTGTTCTGACAGACCAATCATAAAATCGGATTTTTTTGCAAGAAAAGCGAATGCAATACGGTTACTTTGTAACAAAAAAAATTGTTGGCGTAAAAAACGTTAGCGAATACCATTAGTGTTTTTTTTGCTTGCGTAAAAACGTTGATGTCATCATCGGCTGTGTTGACATCAGCAATTTTGGGGTCAAAACGTCAAATTTCTTGAACGTTTCAAATTCTCAAGAAATGCTGTCGATTTCTCATTCGGAGCATTTTTTACGTTCGGCCCCATACTGAGCGCTGAAATGGCTCCGACCAGTGACAAGGGCAAAGGCCCACCAAATCCTTCCTCCTCCTCTGGGGTCATGAGCCCACGCTCGCAGGCCATTGCGGACCTGCGGAGTCAGCAGAATGAGATACGTCGCCTACAGCAGCAGCAGAGCGACGCCATTCGCACGCTCACTGATCTTCTTCGGAGTCAGTCCATGGCCCCATAGCACACCTTTGGGGGAGCCTGCGGTGTCACATGTTTTACACATCAGTCGGCATCTACACCAAGGAGAGCTTTGACTGTTGGGAGACCCTCTTCCAGGTCTGGGCCACTTTAGAGGAGGTTTGGCTCTATTACCACAGTCAGTACCAGCTTACAGACTGTGCTCAGGTACTGACAGCGGTTCGGGCGATGTGCGGACTTGTTTACGCCATGCCTTGCGAGACTGACGTGGACTTTTGCCCCTTCCTTGGAGAGGCCAGCAAAGGCGCGGGTGCTGACCCACATCGGGGCTGGGAGCTGGCATTGTCCCTACATGCTGCAGAGACACACGCCACCTGTGCGGCTCACATCTGCGCCTTCCACTCCCTTTGTCAGGGACATACCAAGCCCGCAGCCGCTTACTCGCGGCGCGCCATGCGCATCTACACGTGCCTTGGGACCGCAGGAGGGACACAGCTGTGGGCGCTTCGCATGCTCATGATCGGAGTCCGTCTTGAGCATGCTGACATCTTCATGAGGTACAACGATGCTGTACTCGAGCCCTTCTCCACCTCCCTTTAGCTTCTTCCTTGAGCGCACCAGCTTTTCCTCCGGGTGACACCCGCTCGTGAGGCTGTCGTTGCCCACCAGGAGAGTTCACTTACTGCACCGGTCATCGCGTCACTACCGACGCTTCCCTTGCAGTTCACTTCCTCATCCTCTGGCACGCCCTCCTCTTCCCCTTCCACCCCAACTACCCTGACTCAGACGCAGGGTGTGGAAGCAACAGCATAGGGGAAGAAGAACAAAAATAAGCGTGGCTCAGGCCAGTAGTAGTCACCGTAACAGCAGTCATTGGGCGGTAGCAGTGGACGCACTGTTCACTACTACAACTGTGGAGGCGCTCACCCCTACACTGAGTGCCAGCAGTCGCTCGAGTGGGCGCGGATCATTCGCGGTCTTCAGGCTGCATGCGCAGAGCGGTCTGCGTCGAGTACCACAACCTCTAGTCGCACGGCGAACATGACCGCAGCAGTTCTCGCTTCCCCATCGACGAGCAGCGGAAACCCGGACCCCCGTGACCGCACCGTCACCGAGATCCCTCAGCTCCTGGCGCTTCGATCTCAGGGAGGTGCGAGTGTCGTCACAGCCGGGTGGTTCACAGACTGTTTGTTTGTTTGTTCTCGTCTCTTGTGATGACTCGTGTGGGGGAGTACAGCTGGCATGTGATGATGATGGGCTTGACAGTACAGATTGGATTTCTGAGTCTCACCTTTGCGCCCTTCGTCGTTCTCCCTCCTCTGTTGCTGAGCGCCCTTCTGTAGCTGAGTGTTCCATTGCTCGTTGCAGTGTGACGGCCTCCAGTCGTGATTCGGGTGGCATTTGGATCATCGATCATGGTGCCACTCACCACATGACATGTCGTAGTGGTGATTGTGTTGTCCTCGGTACTGTGGCGTTTGTTCGCTCCGCTCGCACAGGCTTTGATCATTCCTTGCCAGTCTAGGGTATTGGGATTGTGTGCTTTGATGGTTTGTGTGGCCCCTTGTATATCTCCGACGTGCGTTTTTTGCCTGACCTTGAGCTCAGCTTGGTCTCTATGCGTGCTTGCACTTTGATGGGACTCTCAGTGGAGCACACTACCAACTCCGCGACAGTGACTGCTCTTGATACTCGCACTGTTGGTCTTTGTGCCTCTGTTGTGGATGATCTCTATCATGTTCCTCGAATCTTTTCTTCTCCTTGTTCCCCTTCCCCTCCTGTTGCTGCGTTTGCCAATGGTGTCCTGTCTGCTGAGCACAAGTGCCTACTGCATCGCCATTTGTGTCATGTGGGCTCGGACACTGTGTCGAAGCTCATTACAACACAGCCCGCCCTCGGTCTTGACGCGACCTCTTTCAAGAAGCCGCCCAAAACCGATTGTCTGTTCTGCGCTCAGGGTAAGATGGATCGTTGCACCTACCCTGACTCCCATTCTCGAGTCGTTCGTCCCCTCGAGCTGGTCCATTCGAACATTCTCGGTCCTCTCCCTGTCGAGTCCTTATCCGATCGGGGTTGATATGTCCTGACCCTGACCGATGACCTCACCTGGATGCGGTGGTTCTATAGCCTGCAATTTTTCTTTGGCTAGTGATGGCCGAGCATCTGTCTCGCCACTTGCTGCACACCTTCCGCTCGGATCGCGGCGGCGAGTTTCTTGGCGATGTGGATAGTTTCTTTGCTTAGCGCGGGAGTTTTCACTAGGTCTCTGCTCATTCACTCCTCAGTATAACGGTGTCTCTGAGTGCTGGAATTGCACCATGGAGGATGCGGTTTGTGCTATGCGATCTGAGTGCGGTCTCTCAGAATCCTTCGCCTTCGAAGGATTTGCCTACATGACGTGGGTCTGGAACCGCCTCCGGCACGGTCCTCTTCTGGACCACGTTACACTGTATGAGCTCTGGCTTGGCCAACGTGCTCATCTGCATCTTGCTCGTGTCTGGGGCTCAGTGGCTTCTGTGTGGTACACGGAGGATCAACAGGGGTCCAAGGTCTCTCTGCGGGGTCGCTTGTGTGCCTTTGTTGGTATTTCCCTGCAATCAAAGGCCTAGAGATTTTGGGATCCCGCCCGTCGTTGCATTGTTGAGTCCCGCGACGCGCTATTCTTTGAGTCTTTCACCTACTACAATATCACCTCGATTGTGTCGATGTCTATCACACATGTTCCTACATGTGAGGTTTCTCGATGGATGGGGGAGTCTGAGCCTACGAGCACCTCTCGTCCGGCTGATGTGTCCGTTTGAGCCCCCCCACCTCTCAGTCTCCGGCTCTTGATGACCCGGCGATCATTGCTGTCGGCCCAAGACCTCTCCCGCCCAGCCTGTCTTCTCTCGTGCGCCCCCGCACCCCACAAAACCCATGATGTTCTCCCTCTGTCCACCGGTACTCCTGTCTCTGTGGGCGGTCTTGCTGCCACTCCCTGTCCTGCCTCTCCCATCAGTTCACCAGCCTCTCCTCCCACTGCATCACTTGCCCCTATGCCTCAATCCTCACCGGATGTGGTCGTTCCTGTCTCTGAGCCTACGGTCAGCCCTTTGAGCCCAGGCTACTCGCGTGAGCCCGGTGGTCGTCTTCGACCATTGGGCTCCGGAGCCCCGCGAGTGTCAGGTCTCGTACCCAGGCGCTCCACTCACAGGGTTGCGAGTGGCGATCCCGGCACAAAGGCCCTCGACCTGAGTGTCCGTACAGATCACATAGAGGTATATCCAGGGTGTCCTGTAGGACACGATCTCGTCACTCGCGAGTTTTGTACCGCTTGTGATGCAGCAGCTGACCTTGTGGTATTCAGGTCCAGTTCTGAGGCGTGTGCACTCGCCACTCAGAGCTCTCCCTCGTTGGTGCCTGATCCGGGCACACTGAGGGACGCCCTCTCATCAGAGGATGCCAACACCTGGCATGCCGCATGCGAGGATGAGCTTCGTGCCATCCGAGAGCACGGAGTTTAAGAGCTAGTCGACCTTCCACCTGGGAGGAAGGTGATTGAGGTCAAGTGGGTCTTTCGCAAGAAGGTGAAGCCGGATGACTCACTAGAACGCCACAAGGCTCGCTTGGTCATCAAGGGGTACTCTCATATCGAGGGCGTTGATTACACTGACACCTTTGCCCCTGTCGGCCGCATGACCTCAGCTCGCGCTCTGTTTTGTGTGGTGGCTCAGCATGACTGGGAAGTGCACCAGATGGATGTGAACAATGCGTTCCTTCATAGCTCTCTAGATGAGGAGATTTACGTGGCCTAGCCACCAAGCTTTGAGGACGGTGACAAGGTCCGGCGCTTGCGCAAGTCCTTGTACAAACTCAAACAGTCTCCTCGGTGCTAAAACCAGGAGATCACAGGCACTCTGACTCGTGCGGGATATGTACAGAGCGAGGCACATCACTCTCTTTTCATCCGACAGGCGCCTGAATGGTTCACTGTCATCCTGGTCTATGTGGACGATCTCCTTATCGCGTCTCCCTCCATGGAGGTCGTGAAGGAGGCCAAGGAAGTCCTCCATACTGTCTATAAAATGAAGGACCTTGGTCCTGCAGCGGTGTTTCTTGGCATGGAGATTGTACGAGACCGCAGGCACCGGGCACTTCCATTGCATCAGGCTCGATACGCACGCGTTGTGGGGGAGAGCTTCAGTGACCTCCTTGGCGCAGTGTGTTGGTTTTTGCTCTCATTGTGCTCTGATGTGTCCTCACGGCTTGTGTACATCAACGTGTAGATGACTGACAGCGAGACTCGACGCTGATGGAGTGCCGTCCGGTTGAGCCGACAGAAGCTGAGGTCTTCTCGCAGTTCGTAGGAGCCTCCGCTCTCCGGCGACGTGTTCAGCTCCATCGGCAGGCCTCCTCGGCGGTCGCGCTGCCGGCGGTCACAGCCACCGCAGTTGCTATCTGCATGCGTCCAGCGCGTCCTATCGCGTCTGCATCGTCATGCGCTGCCTAGGGTCCTTGTTGCCTGTTGCATGGCCCTGTTTGGCATCATAGACCATCGTAGGCACTGCTTGGGTTCAGGCCGCCATAACTCCTTGCTACTATTTTTCTAGCTGATTCTGACCGCACGGCTGCGTTCGCAGCGTCGATTTTATGGTATGGTCCAGTTTTTGGGCAAAAAGGACGACGCCCGGGTTTTGGGCTGTCGGCGGTCTGGCAGGCATCACCGAGAAACCTGCCAGCCTGAAAATAGGTAATTTCTGATTGGCTGGTGAACTGAGTAACAAGCTCTACAGAGCTGGGGGGGAGGCTAGTTCTTGGAGGGGTCTCCCATTGTGTCTCATTGTTCATTGCTAATCAGTCTTTTCCAGTTTTCAGCTGCTTTCTGGCGCTAACA
>SZWC01001439.1:132908-144167 GCA_023375785.1 Penium margaritaceum
GACGTCCGAAACTCAGTAGTCCGTTTTGTTACTCGGGGACTTGGTCAAAATTCTGACTGCAGGTCCGCGGACAGGTTTCGAACCTCGTCACACTCCATCACCAAACACGACCCAAAAGCGGGTAGGGTGCGTGGAAACAGTGCAGGAGACCCCCACACCATGTGCAATGGGATATGCACCTTGGGAAAGGCGCTTGGCACGTGAACGAAGGCGCCACAGCGAGTGGCGGCGTCAGGTTTCTGTGGTGGTTGAGACCTACGCTTCGGCAAGCATAACTTGAGCTATGCTTGGCCGAATCGCGTGCGGTTTGGTGTGTTGGAAAGCTCATGACTAGCCCTATAAATGTTGTGATCTATGTTAAAAAACTAACGCAAAACAACGTTATTCCCTTCGCAAACTGATTGTCTCTAAATTCCTGCTCACATAGCGTGAGGCGACCAAAAAGCTCACGCTCAGTCTCAGATTCGCCCAAAACAGTAGACGTGAACCACTAGAGGCGATCAGACAAACGTCGGGACCGCATCACGCGGATCTCATCTTGACAAAGGGTTATGGGCCCACTGGTCTGAACGCCTCCAACGTTCGCGTCTCCCGCAGTGCACGGGATCGTCATCTTGGACGTCGCCGTGAAGTTCTGAGAACTCGTTGGAGTAGCAGCTGCGCACATGGCACAGAAGGAGACGCATCCCATTCAGAAGTATGCAGGCGGCCCGGGCTTCGGGCTATGGAGGTGGCAGTTCGAGATGCACCTCTTGCATAAGGGGTTGCTGGACGTCATGTTGGGAAAGGAGGTGCTCACAGAGGCGACTGCTACGGACACGGAGAAGCAGGCCTTCAAGAAGAAGAACACGGAGGCGCTCATGCTCCTGGTGTCCGGGACGGCCGAGTCGCAGTGGGGCTACTTCCAAGGCTGCAAGCTGGCAGCCGAAGCTTGGCAAAAGCTCTGTGCCATCCACCAATCCAAGTCGCTCGCGAACAAAATCTTCGCGATGAAGCGACTCCTCACGGTGAGAATCGAGGAGGGAGATGATGTCATCTCTGCCATGCAGCAGATCCAGTCGCTCGCCTCGCAAGACAATGACGTGGGGTGGAAGATCGACACGCAGCTGTAGGCGATGGCCCTCCTCATGGCCCTACCTGACAGTTGGGGTCCACTCATCACCGTTCTCGGAGGATGGTCAGAGGACAAGCTCACCTATGGCGCGATCGCAGAGTACATCTGCAACGAGGCGTAGCGCGGGAGCTGCGGGGAGTCTTCGTCTTCCTCATCGGCTCTTGTCACCAAAACGCGCGGTGGCAGAAGCGGGGGCCAAGGAAGTGGCGGAAAGAGCGGCGGCAAGAAGGGCGCCAAGAAAGGTGCGTGCCGCAACTGCGGCAAGGAGGGCCATTGGGCCCGTGAGTACGCGGAGGAGGCGAAGACCGGTGGCAAAAATAGCAAGGGCAGGTTGCTCCTCAACGGCAACAAGAACCACTTCCTCAAGAAAGCCAACAGGCGGTGCCTGGATTCCGGGGCCGAGGAGCACACCCAAGTTGAGAAGGTGGGGTTTGTCACCTACCAGAAGTCCTCCAAGTCGATGGTGGTCGCGAACAAAAAAGTCGAGCTGGCGGCCGGCCAAGGTGACGTGGAGTTGGAATTCGTGGTGGGCGGTAAGAAGGAGCTGTGCACAATATGTGATGTGCAGCACGTCCCCGGCCTGGCTGACATTTTGAGTGTCAGCCGCTTGACGGACAAGGGGTATGAGGTGCTCTTCCGCAGGAAAGGCGCAGTGGTGCGCATCGATGGCGACGGCGAGGTCGTGCTGGAGGCGAAGCGCAAGGGCGGTCTCTACATCGTGGAGGCCAAGGTGGTCCCCGCGGCATCCGACGTAGCAAATTTGCAGGAGCGCATCGTCAACATGGCCAAGGGAGGAAGCGCTGATCTGGAGCTCTGGCATCGACGGTTGGGGCATTCGGCGTCCGAAACCGTTAAGGAGATGGCAAAGCGCGACATGGTGCGTGGCTTCGTCATCGACGGTGCAGACGCGGCAGCAGATGCAACAGCGCACAAAAAGTGCGAGCCTTGCATTTTGGGCAAGGCGCGGCACAAGGCATTCAACGAGAACGCGGCTCGCGTAAAGGACCTGCTAGAGGTCGTGCATAGCGATGAGTGCAGACCGTTCAAAACGCCGTCAAATAGCGGCTTCAGATGCTTCGTCGCCTTCATTGACGATTGCACCAGGAAGCTGTACGTGTACTTCATGAAGCGGAAAGGCACGGTCCTGGACCGGCTTAAGGAGTACATCGCAGCGGTGGAGAGGCAGACTGGCCGGAAGGTCAGAGCGCTACGCAGCGACAATGGCGGAGAGTACGTGGGCTGCAGCGGGTGGATGAAGCAGCTGGGCATCAAGTGGGAACCCACTACGCCGTACTCGCCACAGTCCAATGGAGTGGCGGAGCGGGCGAACCAGATGCTGCTCAACATGGTGCAGACCATGCTTGTGGATGCGGGGTTGCCGCGAGGTTTCTGGGTAGAGGCTGTGTGTACAGCGAGCTACACCATCAACCTCATCCCAAACGCGGTGCTGAAGGGTAAGGGCGGCTAGAAGACGCCGCAGGATGTTTGGAGCGGGTGCAAGCCAAACGTGGCGCATCTAAAGGTGTTCGGATGCAAGGCGCACATGATGGTGCAGGCGGCGCAACGACACGACAGCAAGCTGGAATCGCGGGCGAAGCCATGCTTGTTCCTCGGCTACGAGAGCGAGCAAAAGGCGTATCGGCTCTAGGACCCAGGCACTCAAGAGATCATCCGCAACCGTGACGTCGAGTTTGACGAGCAGCAAAGCTTCAACAGCAGCAGCAACGACATGAGCGTCGGGAACACTCCAAAACAGGGGGAGTGTTTCCAGCTCCTTGACTATGAGAAGGAGCCGGCGGACGTGGAGGTCGATGATGCGGCGTCGGAGCATGGCGGTGCAACAGGTGCAGCAGCCGATGTGGAGGACTCTGACGATGATGCAGCTAGGCTGGAGATTCGGTGAAATGATCCGTCGAAGGAGGCACCGCGGGTGCCGAAGCGCGCACTCCCGGCGGAGTTCGCATCGGGTGTCGGTGAAAAATCCTCCGGACGCGCTGCCCGTCCGGTTGATGGTTCACCAGAGTGGGAGGAATCCTCGGGATGCCGTCCGGTCGATGATTCACCGGAGCCGGCAGAGTCGGAAGGATCACAGTAGAGCGACGAGACGCCGCCAAGACTGCCGCACCGCAGCGGGAGGCAGCGGAAAGCGGGGAAGCATTTCGACGCAGGCACCGGTCAATGGATTGGCATGACGCGGTGCATGATGGTTGCATCAACGGAGCCGACGAACGTGGAAGAGGTGCTTGCGCGGCCCGAGGGAAAGCAGTGGGACGCTGCCATCAAGTGGGAGTTGGCGTCCATTGCAGAAAATGACACGTGGCAGCTTGTTGACAGGCCGAAAGACGCCGAGGTCATCGGCTCCAAGTGGGTCTTCAAGACCAAGTTCACGAAGGAAGGTGTGGTTGACAAGTACAAGGCGCGGGTCGTGGCGAAGGGGTACGCACAGCGTAAGGGCGAGCACTATGATGAGACACTCGCCCCCGTTGCCAAGTTCACAAGTATCCGGGCGATCCTTGCGGTGGCAGCCGCGAAGGACATGGAGCTCCACCAAATGGACGTAAAGACGGCCTTCCTCAATGGCATCATCGACAAGGAAATCTACTTGGTGGTGCCAGAGGGGGTGCAGGCGCCGGAGGGCAAGGTCTGCAAGCTGCGGAAGTCCTTGTACGGGCTAAAACAATCGCCCCGTTGCTGGTACCAATAGATGGACAGCTTCATGGCACAACTCGGCTTCAAGCGCTGTGAGGCAGATCACAGTGTGTACGTGCGGCATAGCAAGAAGCTCCATCAGATTGTCGTACTCTACGTGGACGATCCGATCTTGTGCTCCTCAGACCTGCCGAGCCTACAACAGTTGAAAGAGCAGCTGAGCAGCAAGTTCCAGATGTCGGACATGGGGGAGCTACAGTTCTACCTCGGGGTGAGCATTACGCGGAACCGGAGGGCGCGCACGCTTGAGCTGGGGCAGGCCAAATACGTGGCCGAGGTGCTGAAGCGGTACGGCATGGAGGACTGCAAACCAGTGTGCAGTCCTGTCTCCACGACCTGTGAACTAAGTGCGGCAATGGCTCCGCAAACAAAAGAAGAGCGGGAGGATATGACAGGGGTGCCCTACCAATCGGCGGTGGGCAGCCTCATGTACGCCATGGTGGCGACTCGACCGGACCTGGCCTACGCGGTGGGCCAANCTGAAAGAGCAGCTGAGCAGCAGGTTCCAGATGTCGGACATGGGGGAGCTGGAGTTCTACCTCGGGGTGAGCATTACGCGGAACCGGAGGGCGCGCACGCTTGAGCTGGGGCAGGCCAAATACGTGGCCGAGGTGCTGAAGCGGTACGGCATGGAGGACTGCAAACCAGTGTGCAGTCCTGTCTCCACGACCTGTGAACTAAGTGCGGCAATGGCTCCGCAAACAAAAGAAGAGCGGGAGGATATGACAGGGGTGCCCTACCAATCGGCGGTGGGCAGCCTCATGTACGCCATGGTGACGACTCGACCGGACCTGGCCTACGCGGTGGGCCAAGTGAGCAGGTACGTGGCCGACCCAGGGCCATTACACTGGCAAGCGGTCAAGCGCATCCTCCGCTACCTACAGGCGACGCGGCACGCGCGCCTGAGGTTCGACGGCAAGGGGCGGGCGGACGCCTTGCGTCTGGTCTGCTACACGGATGCAGACTACGCTGGGGATGTGAATAAGCGGGAGTCCACATCCGGCTACATGTTCTTCCTCGCTGGTGCAGCGGTCGCGTGGTGCAGCAGGAAGCAGGACTACGTCGCCACCTCCACAGTGGAGGCAGAGTGCATTGCGCTGGCCGAGGCGGTCAAGGAGGTGGTGTGGCTCCACAGGTTGCTGGGGGAGCTGGGCGTGCCGCAGCTGGAACCTACGGTGGTACAAGAGGACAACACCGGCTCCATCCCGCTGACCAACAACCCAACGCAGCACAGGAGGACGAAGCATATCGACGTGCGTTATCATTATGCACGGGAGATGGTCGAGAAGGGGCAGGTGGTGCTGCAGCACTGCAGCACGCACAACATGCTTGCGGATTGCTTGACCAAGGCGCAACCTGCGGACCGGCACGCGATGAGCGTGGCCGGACTTGGGATGACCAGCTATGATGGGCTGGATGGCGTAGCGGAATATGAGTGAGAGCAAGCAGGAGCAGCGGGCATGGAAGGTGCAAGGGGGAGAATGTTGAAAAATTGCACCTCGGCATGCCCAAGTACGATGCCGAGAGGCGCTGACGAGCCGCCAGAAAATGGAAACTCCGCTCCGGTGGATCTGGCGACTCGACATTTGCTCGGATCCTAAAATGGAGGATTGTCCTTGAAAGTTGACGAGTTGCTGAATCCGGTGGAAGTTGTTTCGCCGGAATCGGACAAGTATCGAGGGAGATATGACTTTCCAAAGTTGGGGTATGCGCAGCGGCTCTGGGAGCCGGCTGGGACTCGAAATCCGGTGGATAATCGACCGGATTGAGTAACAAAAATACCATCTGGAGAATATGCTCCGATAGGCCTGCCGAGGCGTCCGGTGGATGATCCACCTGATCCGGCGGAGCATCCACCGGATCCAGTAGTGCAGGTTTTTACTGAGGGACGTGGCCAAAATCCTGGCTCGACGTCCAAAACTGAGTATTACGTTCTGACTGCAAGTCCGCGGACAGGTTTCGAACCTCGTCACATTCCATCACCAAACATGACACAAAGCGGGTAGGGTGCGTGGAAACAGTGCAGGAGACCCCCACACCATGTGCAATGGGATATGCGCCTTGGGAAAGGCGCTTCGCACGTGAAGGAAGGCGCCACGGCGAGTGGCGGCGTCAGGCTTCTGTGGTGGTTGAGACCTGTGTATTGGCAAGCATAACTTGAGCTACGCTTGGCCAAATTGCGTGCGGTTTGGTGCGTTGGAAAGCTCATGACTAGCCCTATAAATGTTGTGATCATGTTTATGTTCAAAAACTAACGCAAAACGACGTTATTCCCTTTGCAAACTGACTGTCTCTAAATTCCTGCTCACATAGCGTGAGACGACCAGAAAGCTCACGCTCAGTCTCAGATTCGCCCAAAACAGTAGACGTGAACCACTAGAGGCAATCAGACAAACGTCGGGACCGCATCACGCGGATCTCATCTTGACAGGCACTGTGTTGTTGCGTCCGTTTGGTCTTGTCGTACTGCACGCCACCGCCCGTGGCAACCTGTGGCATGTTCCTCGCCTCTTCTCTTCCTCTCCCGGTTCTTCCCCGTCGGCCGCCACAGGCCATGTGTTTGTCACCAGTATGCTTTCTCCTCAGCAAACCCGCCTCTTGCATCGCTACCTTTGCCACGTCCACTCCGCCGTCGTAGAGAGCATGCTCCACACCCAGCCGGCCAAGGGCCTTGACACGGAGACTTTCCCTCTCTCGTGCCCCACAGAGTGCATTGACTGCGCTCAGAGGAAGATGCACCGGTCCACGCACCCCTTGTCTTCCTCCCGTGCGTCCGCCCCTCTCAACCTTGTCCACTCGGACGTCATGGACCCTCTTCCCACCGCGTCCGTCGGTGAGCATGGCCGCTATGTCCTCACCCTTACGGACGACTATTCTGGCTACTACTGGGTCTTCTACCTCCGGCAGAAGAGCGATGTCGCCCGAGCCATTCAGGACTGGCTTGTCCTCGCGGAGCGCGAGTGTCGCCCCCCTCTTCGCCGCTTTTGCTCTGATCGCGGCGGAGAGTACATGGGTGAGGCCATGACCTTTCTCGCCTCCCGCGGGATCCACCATGAGACGTTTGCGCCCTACACACCTGCCAAGAACGTCTCCGAGCGGTGGAACCGTACAATGGCCGACGCCGTCCGCACCATGCGGGTCGAGTCCGGTCTCTCCGATGGCTTCTGTTTTGAAGCCATGACCTACATGACCTGGGTCTGGAACCAGATTCCCCTTCCCCGCCAGTCCACGTCCTACTAGCACTGGTGCGGTCGGCGAGCTGATCTCCGCCCGGCTCGCGTTTGGGGCTGCCTAGCCATTGTGTGGCTGCCCGTCCCACAGCAGGGCGGCAAGCTCGCCCCCCGCGGACGCCCTTGCACCTTCCTCGGCGTGTCTTGCAGTCCAAGGCCTGGCGCTTCTGGGACCCGTCCCGGCACTGCATCGTCGAGTCCCGCGATGCCCTCTTCTTGGAGGACCTGTTTCCCCGCGAACTCATTCACTCCGGCTCGTCCGTGTCCCTCCCGTCGCGTGGGGGAGTGGTGAGTCTGTCTTCCGTCCTGTCGCTTCCGGGTGACAAAACACTCCATCCCTCTGAGCCGGTAGCCCCTGTTGCTTCCTCGGGACCAGCAGTCCCTGTCGCGTCCGCTGGCCCCTCCGGGCCAGTAGCCCCAGTCGCGTCCGCTGGCCCCTCAGGGCCAGCAGCCCCAGTCGCCTCCGCTGGCCCCTCCGGGCCAGTAGTGCCGGTCACGTCTGCTGGCCCAGAGGGGCCAGCACCCCCAGTCGCGTCCGTTGGCCCCTCGGGGCCAGCAGTCCCGGCCGCGTCCGCTGGCCCCTCCGGACCACCTGTCTCGGTCGCGCCCGCTGGCCCCTCCGGACCAGCAGCCCCGGTCGTGTCCGCTAGCCCCTCCAGGCCAGCAGTCCCAATTGCGTCCGCTAGCCCCTCGGGGCCAGCAGTCCCCGCCGCGTCCGTTGGCCCCTCCGGACAAGTAGTCCCGGTCGTGCCCGCTGGCCCCTCCGGACCGGCAGCCCCGGTTGGGTCCGCTGGCCTCTCTGGGCCAGCAGCCCCAGTCGCGTCCGCTGGCCCCTCGGGGCCAGCAGTCCCCGCCGCGTCTGCTGGCCCCTCCGGACCAGCAGTCCCGGTTGCGTCCGCTGGCCCCTCCGAACCAGCAGCCCCAGTCGCCTCCGCTGGCCCTTCCGGGCCAGCAGCGCCTGTTGCGTCCACTGGCTCCTCCGGGCCAGTAGCCCCGTCCGCCTCCGTTAGCCCGTTGGACTTAGTGCCATCTCCTGCCCGATCGTGCTACACACGTGGCCCAGGCGGCAGCCTCCGACCTCGGCCGACAGTGAGAGCGCAGACCGTCGCACCGCGTCCTGTGGCGCCTCGACCCCCTGTGGCTCCACGTGTCTCCTCCACTCCCACGGTCGTGAGTGGGGACCCTGGCACGAAGGCTCTCGGTCTGACCACCTCGGCCATCATCTCCGACCTTCACCCGGGCTATGCACTGGGCTACGCCATGCTTCATCACGAGCATTGGCATGCTGTCATGGCTGCACTCGCCCGTATCCCACCTGGAGCTCGTGATGCACACGCCCTCTCAGTCCGGTCCACAGCACGCCAGGAGGACCCAGCCACCCTATGCGAGGCTTGAGCCTCTCCTGAGGCCGCACATTGGGATGCTGCCTACGCCAAGGAGCTCGCTGCTATCCGGCAGCACCACGTGTATGACCTCATCGACCTCCCTCCAGGTCGGAAGGCCATTGGCGCCAAGTGGGTCTTGCGGCGCAAGTGGAAGCCTGACGCGTCCTTGGACAAGTACAAGGCCCGCCTCACAGCAAAGGGGTTTGCTCAGGTCCCTGAGGTCGACTACAACCAGATCTTTGCCCCAGTCGGTCGGTTCTCCACTAGCCGGGCTCTCTTCAGCCTGGTTGCCCAGCATGGGTGGGAGCTACATCAGATGGACGTGAGCAACGCGTTCCTCCATGGCTCACTGGAGGGTGAGGAGTTCTACATGGTGCAGCCCCCAAGCTTCGACGACGGTACTGGGAGAGTCTGGCGGCTGCGGAAGGTCCTCCATGGCCTGAAGCAGTCGCCTCGGTGCTGGAACCAGGAGATCAGCAGCACACTTCTCCGTGGCGGCCTCCATCGCAGCACCGTTGACCCCGCACTGTTTCTCAGCACGCGAGGTCAGACCTTCGCCGTAGTTCTGATGTACGTTGACGATCTCCTCATCGCGTCGCCAGACACGGCCACCATCCAGCGTGTCAAGGACTTGCTGCACGCCGCCTACCAGATGAAGGATCTCGGGTCTGCCCGAGTCTTCCTTGGCATGAAGCTCGAGCATGATCGCTCCCAGTTGTGACAACCAGGGCGTTCTGGCCATTGCAAAGAACCCTGATGTCTTTCATGCTCGCACGAAGCACATTGCGGTTGAGTATGACTTCGTGCGTGATCTGGTGGAGCGACACGTGATCTCCGTTATATGGGTCGGCACTGACATGCAGCATGCTGACTTCTTGACGAACGCACTGGCACGCGGGAATTTTCTGGTTGCCATTCGTTCCGTTGGGCTTCGTCCCTTGCTTGAAAGTGGTTGATTACGGAGTGTGTCTGTGTCTGTGTCACCACGGTTTTTGCACTCGTTTCAGTGCTGCACATGTATGGACATGCGTACCAACGGGTCATGGGGGAGTGTTGTGATTTGTGACGTTCCTGTCGACCTGTACAGTTTACCGTGACCACTCGGTCGTGTCCATGCTCGTGCAGATCCCTGATGCGGACCGAGGTAGCACCAAGGCGTCGTCTGGTGGTGGACTACCTGCTCGGAGCTGATCGACGATCACCCCAGAGTCCTGGATGCTGTGTGGGACTTTCTGCAGTTTTTCTGCAGCTTGTAGAATTTTATCGGTGGACGGGCCGTGGGCCCAATTTGCATGTCTTTGCATTTTGTGTCCACTGTTTATTGCCGAATGCATGAATGTGACCAGTCGTAGCGTCCGGCTTGACATTGTGCACGTGTAGGTTCAGACGGTGTAGCGTTCTGACTTGTCTACGCTGAGTTACGGCCAAAACAATGGTTTTGGGCCGGTTTTAGATCAGACCTTGCAACGCCGCGTGAGACACCCGCTGTGCACCATGGCAGGTACTTATGCCATGGACCTCTTATTTGTCATTTCTCTCTGCAAATACTATTGAAGCATTATGACACTTTGCCTTGTGTCCCGTAGCCAGACCCTTGCTCTTGTGTGCACGAGTTGTGACTGTTGTCACCGCTTGACCAGGCACTCATGCCTAGTCAACGGCAACATCGCTAGGAAGCTTCTACGCATATTCTCATTTATCCGTATACCTCGCATTGGTGGTATGAAACAGCAGTATTGGAGAGCACGACGACATGATCCCTGTTGCGGATGTAACTGGCGCCGGAGCACCGACGAGTGGTGGCTCCATGCACCATTAGCTACCAAACAACTGCCAAGACTTCTTGGGTGTTTGCCGCGGTCTTTTCGGTTTTTCTACAGACGCTAGAGTTTGTTTGGTGGACTGGCTCTTGAGCCCGATTTGCATGTTTTACATTTTCTGTCCACTGATCGATGCTGGACTTGTGCGTGTGACTAGTCGTAGCGTCCAGCTCAAGATTTTGCATCTCTAGGCTTAGATAGAGATGCGTTTGGATACCTGTGCGCAGGTTATGGCCAAAAGAGTGGTTTTGGGCTGGTTTTAGGATAAACTGACACTACGCGTGCGTCACTTGCCGTGAGCCGCGATAGGTATTTGTGTTGCGTTCTTGTTAGTTGTCATTTCTCTTTGCGCGTGTTTTATTTATTCAAGCACATTTGACACTGTTTGTGTCGCCTAGCCAAACCCTCGCTGTTTCGTGTCCGACCTATGTTGACGCCGCGAGCTGAATGAGCGCTGACTCCTAGTCAGTGGCAAGTGTGCTAGGGAGCTTCCTGGCAATGTTATTCACCCCAACGTAGGATTCGAGCTTTGGAGCTCTAATACCAATGTAATGGATTTTTATGGAGTACTTGGCCGACTAGGCGAAAGGTGCGGTGCTTAAGGGTCTCTGACCCTAAAGCCATCCGGTCTCATCGCCCACAGTCCTAGGTGACCCCGCTCGAGCCACGTGGGTCCTTCGACCGGTCGGTGTTGCAGTGCCACGCAACAAAGATGCATATGTCATCTTCACCGTCGACTCTCGAAGCTCCCTGATTTCTCGGCGGACCTTCTCAAATTGGACCACTTACAACGCGACTCCGCACGCGTTGCTCGAAAATCAACCCAACGACCCAGACCATGTTTCATTCGTTACTTGTAGCGGGAGGGCCGGTTCGGCCCTCCCTCCTCGCTGATGCGAGGGGTGGTTGCGCACCACCCCTCGCGTCAGCGAGGGCTGGCCGGCGGCCAGCAGTTTGCTGGCCGTCGGCCAGCTCGCTGCCGGCCGGCTGGACGGCCGGCG
>SZWC01001439.1:164799-175252 GCA_023375785.1 Penium margaritaceum
TGCGTGTGCGTGTGCGTGTGCGTGTGCGTGTGCGTGTGCGTGTGCGTGAGGCTGGCAGTGGCACGATTGGGTTCATGGTGTGTTCTACACCGGGCCCCACTGTCAACTTCAAGGTGCCGTGCAACCGCATTGAGGAGCAGCCGGAGCGCCCTGCCAATCTGCCCAAGCTGCCTCCTCTGAAATACTACAATTCGCAGGTGTGTGCGCTTTGTGTGTGCGTGTGCGGGGTCCCAAAGCCATTGTTTTGACACTTAGCTCGTTGTCCTCACTCATGTTGCTGCATGGTATCAGCAGGATGGCCACGACAAGGCCAGGCTTTGTGGCACTGCAATCCGGCGATGGCAATGCGTTGGCCGGTTGTCTTTATTTGGTCTCGCTTGCCGTAGCCTACGCAAGTCGTCGGCCTCTGCAAGCCCAGTGCCGTGCACTGCACGCGGCAGCGTGCCGCAGTTTAGGTCAGGCTGCTGCCTGTCGCTGACGTTTGTGCCAGCTTCATGCGACACGATGTCATACAGAGCTGTATGACACCGTGTCGCGGTGGCGTGGGCTTTTTTAGGGAATACTGACCGCTGTTGCTTGCTGATTGACGACGTGTTGAACAAGCCCAGTGACGTCGGATGCTCGTGAATCAAATCCTCCTCTTGCAGGCCACATCTGCAAGGCTAGTTTGTTTCTCAACTCTGGCCTTTTTACCTTCAGTTGCGAGAAGTGTCTGGACTTTTTGCTTCTTGCCGTTTTTGTCGCACGTGCACGTTTGCGTCGTGTGCAGGTGCACAGTGCTGCATTTGTGCTGCCGCAGTTTGCGAACGAGGGACTGAAGGAGTACCTCACCGAGTAATACCACTGGGCAGGATAAAGACGGTCTACAAAGCTAGCCGCATGCATGGCCGGCTGGGGATCGGTGGGACCAACCTAAAGACAGAAGTGCATCGCGGAGATTGCTATGCATCGCCATCGGTGCGGTCTTGTTTGACTCAAGCTATAGGCGGAATCAAGAGCATTTCTCTGGTGCATGATCTGAACTTGCATACTCAATGTTGGAGCATGTCTCATGAATGGGAGAAGAATGTTTGGCATGCAATGAGGACATGAAAGTGAAGCAGAGCGAGGGCTCGATTGCACATCATGAGCTCCTACGGATGTGTGGAAGATGTACCCCATGCGTTGAAAGGGAACTTGCTGGGCCTCGCTCCCGTAGGGTCCGGCAGGTACCTTCACAAAAACAAAACCCTAAACCCATCATGTTTACCATGGGATGGGTTTGTTTAAAGTTTGATGCTTGTAACTAACGGCTTAATTCCGCTATACCCACCATTTGGGCCTCCGAATTTTCTCCTGGCCATTTCTCGCACGTTTTTGACACAATACTCACTTTACACAAAAGATGCGTGCTGTACCCACTTTTCTCGAAGCGCCTGAGATCATCCATGCCACACCCACTAATGCAAGGAAGTTCACGCTACACCGATTCCATACGAATGAGTTCAACGACTGTGAGTCTCCGAGGTATAAATTTTTATTTTAATGATTTCATCCTATGTTTATTGTTCCTTTATGTGACAAATTTTATGTTATTTCTATTTAACTGACAAGTAGTCGCGTTCTCGGCACATAAAACACTGGGGGTATTATTTATGTGGGCACAAATGCTCCGGTGCCCATCGTTTCGCCAGATAAAGCATCGGTGTCCATAATGAAAAACGAACTGACGGCGGTGTCCAAAGTCGAAAACGAAAAGACACCCCTCTCCATAGTCGAAAATGACATAACAAAGGTGCCCATGTTTTTCGTCATGCGAGCGAAAAAGGAAAAAAACGACGACTGTACCCAAGCACCTGAAGTCGAACTTCGCCGACTTCGAGGGCGAAGTGGGCAACGCTGACACAGGCATCGCCGATGTCAGACGTCACCCTACCGCGAGTTTTGGAAATCGTAAGTGCGAACTCCAAAACTCGCGACAGGGTGCGCCACTGTTGTGATGTGAGCTGTTTCCGTCCGTTTGTGCAGTTTACTGCGACCACTCGGCCGTGTCCATGCTCGTGCAGATCCCTGATGCGGACCCAACTGGCGCCGGAGCACTGATGGTTGGTGGATTCACCCGCCAGCAGCCACGAGGCGGCTGCCATGACGTCCCAGGTGCTTGCTGGGGTACTCTGCAGTTTTTCTGCAGACGCTAGAGTTTTCCCGGTGGACAGGGTCCTGAGGTCGATTTTCATGTTTTGCATTTTCCTTCCAAAGATTGATGCCGGACTTGTGCGTGTGACCAGTCGTAGCGTCCGGCTCAAGATTTTGCACGTCTAGGTTCAGACGGCGTAGCATTCTCACATGTGTGCGTAGAGTTACGGCTAAAACAGTGGTTTTGGGCCGGTTTTAGGACAGCTCTTGGACCGCCGTGTGCGACACCCGCTGTGCGCCGCGGCAGGTATTAATGCCATGGACCTGTCATTTGTTATCTCTCTGTGCAAATGCTTATGAAGCATTCAGACACTTTGCCTTGTGTCCCCTAGCCAAACCCTTGCCGTTACGTGCACGACTTGTGACTGTCGTCACCGTCTGACTAGGCACTGATGCCTGGTCAACTGGAGTGTGGCCAGGAAGCTTCTATGCATCTTCTCATGGTATCAGAGCAACAAGCCAGAGCTTGTTGTGTTGCACAGCAGAGATGCAGCAATCGCAGTAGCAGTGAGCAGCAGCAGCGGCAACAGCACACAGCAGCAACGACAGGTCCTGGGAGGACCCACCAACCTGCGCCATTGCAAGGTGTAGACCGCAACACCTGCGTGACGGAGGAGTCATGCAAGAGGGAGGCAGCAGTGTTGCAGCACGCCAGCGCAGCAGTGCCATAGCAGCTGTCCAGCAGCGCAGCAACAGTGCTGGCAGTTTTGACCACAGCAGCAGCAGCAGCAGCAACATCGGCGGCGGCATCAGAAACATCAGCAACAGTAGCCGCCAAAGTGGCTTGAGGCCGTTGCCGTCAAGCTCGACGGCAGCAGCAGCAGCAGCAACAACAGCAGCGTGCGCCACCGCTGCCCCTGTCCGTGCAACTTCCTAGAAGCCGCACGGACGNAGCAGTGTAGCAGCACGCCAGCGCAGCAGCGCCATAGCAGCTGTCCAGCAGCGCAGCAACAGTGCTGGCAGTTTTGACCACAGCAGCAGCAGCAGCAGCAACATCGGCGGCGGCATCAGAAACATCAGCAACAGTAGCCGCCAAAGTGGCTTGAGGCCGTTGCCGTCAAGCTCGACGGCAGCAGCAGCAGCAGCAGCAACAACAGCAGCGTGCGCCACCGCTGCCCCTGTTCGTGCAACTTCCTAGAAGCCGCACGGACGTGGAGGAGCCGCAGACGAAAATCGCGTCAGCCACCACCTCCCCGTTGGCACGAGCTTGCCAAGGCTTCAAACGAACGCCGTTTTCAGCGTTTGAGGGTGCGTTGGAAAGCTCTTCTCTCAAGCTCTCCAGAGCTACTATTAACGCTCAGTTTCGTGCTCTGTTGCCACCAGCAAAGACTGAAGTGCAACACAGATTTGTTTTCTGCTGAAATTCGGGCAGAACAGGGAAAAGTGACGTTTTGCCACTTTTTCGAACTTTTTGCGACCGAAAACTTCACCATGTTCAGCACATTCAGGAGCCTTTGTGGTCCAAATTTCGCTTGATTTGGACAACCTTGAATTTTTAGTGCTGAAGTTTTTAAAATTCAGCACTTAGCCAAATTTCTGGCCGTCAGCACCATAGCCAAATTTTTGGCTGGACAGTAAAAAATTTTGAGCGTGTCAAATCCTCGAGAAGCGCTGTCAGTTTCTTGTTTGGAGAATTTACAATGCTCGGCCCCATACTGAGGACCGCAATGGCGCCGGTCCGTGACAAGGACAAAGGACCCGCTGATCCCTCTTCCTCCTCTTCGGGCATTGTGAGCCCGCGGTTGCAGTCCCGCATGATTGATGAGCTTCGTCGGTCACAGGACGAGATGCGCCAGCAGCAGCAGAGGCAGTCCGACGCGTTGCAGGAGATCACAGAGTTACTGCGGGGTCGTTCGATGGCTTCACAGCAACCACCTGGAGAGTCTAGTGGAGCTGCACCATCCGCTCAGCAGTCTACACCCTACACAGTGCGGCGGTCTCAGCATCTCACATGTGGACACCTGGGACGAGGAGGAGATTGAGGATGACTCACGCGAGCACGAGATTCGTGTGCTTGAGGAGCACATCCGTGAGTTACGTCTGGAATCACAGCCTCCCACTCCACCACCTTCTCGTCGTCAGGATCAGACACGTCGTTCAGCAGCGTTCACCTTTGGTGGTGTTTCCCTCATTGGTGGGCTCCCCATACCCCGCCCACCATCTCCCGAGCCTGAGGTCGCCCTCCCCACGGAGCGGCGACCGAAGGACTTTGAGACACCTCCACCCCGTTACGATAGTGACGAGGGCTTCGATTGCTGGGAGACCCTGTTTTAGGTGTGGGCCGATTCTGAGGGTGTCTGGCCGTACTACCACAGCCAGTACCAGACCCGCGACGCTCACCAGGCCCAGACAGCAGCGAGAGCGATGCGGGGTCTCCTCTACGCCATGCCACGGGAGACTGTGATCGACTTCCGTCCTTTCCTCGGTCAGACCGGGACCGGGATTGGAGCAAATCCGTGTCAGGGCTGGGAGCTGGCCCTAACACTTCTCGCTGTGGAGACCCATGCCACGAGGGCGGCCCGACTACGTGAGTTTCACTCCCTCCGCCAGGGCCCCACAGAGCCCGCAGCTGACTACTGGAGGCGCGCGATGCGCCTTTACATGCGCCTTGGGACCGGTGGCGGGATGCAGTTGTGGACGCTCGACACCATCATGATGGGAGCGCATTTGGACCACGTGAAGCTCTTTACGGGTTTTGATCATGTGGCTCTCTCTGAGCTGTCAGAGTCACTACAGCTGCTTCCTTGGGCCCATCGCTACTTTATCCAGGCAACATCGGCTCATGAGGCTGTCGTCGCTCATCATCAGAGTCCATTGGTTGCAGCAGTGACTGCGACGTCTCCTACGCCTCTGTCCCTGCTCACCAGTCCCACCTCGACTGCCTCCTCCTCCTCCTCCTCTTCTCCGAGCGGCCACACTCAGGGCGTTGCAGCGGCCGCACAGGGAAAGAAGGGAAAGAAGCAATGCGAAAAGGGATAGCAGCAGCAGCAGCAGCCGGCGAGTAGTGGTAGTGGACGTTCTGTCCACTGCTACAACTGTGGAGGCGCTCACCGCTACACAAAGTGTGAGCAGCCACTTGACTGGACTCGGATCATGCGCGGCCTCCAGTCGGCACACACACAGCGGACTTCCTCGAGCGACACACAGACTGGGCGCGCCGCGACCACGAGTGCTGCAGACACACCCATTTCATTAGGCGGCAGTAGTGAGGTGGACCCTCGGGATCGCATGATCACAGAGCTTTGTCAGCTGTTGGCGCTTCGTACTCAGGGAGGTGTGAGTGTGTTGTCACAGCCGAGTGGTCCTGACACAGCTTGTCTTGCTACGTCTGTTGCTCGTGATGATGCTTGTGGTGGAGCTATGGTGGCTTGCAATGAGGATGGCCGTGACAGTATCGACTGGCTTGCCGAGTCACAGATCCGTGTTGTCCGTCGTTGTTCCGAGTCCTCTGCTGAGCGCCCAGCAGAGGCAGAGTGTTCTGTGGCACGTTGCTCACTGTTGACAACTGGTCGTGAGCCGAGAGGCACCTGGATTATTGACTCTGGGGCCACTCATCACATGACCTATCGTCGTAGTGACTTCGTTGTGCTGGGTCCCATTGCGTCTGTTTGGTTTGTTTGCACAGGGTCTGGTCAGTCGTTGCATGTACAGGGAGTTGGGGTTGTGTGGTTCGATGGTCCGTCTGGCCCCTTGTACATTTCTGATGTGCTCTTTTTCCCTGCTCTTGAGCTCAGCCTGCTCTCTGTTCGTGCATGCACCAGGATGGACCTCACTGTTGAGCACTCTGCTGACTCTGCCACAGTGACTGCTCTTGACACACGTGCCGTTGTGCTTCATGCCTCTGTTGTTGATGACATGTATCGTGTGTCTCATTGCACTCCCTCTGCTTCTCCTTCCCCTCCCTCTTCTGCGCGAGTGTTTTTCATTGGTGTTCTCTCCCCGGAACACCAGCGCTTGTTACACCGTCGCCTCTGCCATGTGAGCTCAGACACTGTGTCCAAGCTCATTCGTAGTCAGCCAGCCCTCGGTCTTGACGCAGTTTCTTTTGAGAAGCCGCCCAAGACCGACTGTCTTTTTTGCGCCCAGGGTAAGATGCATTGCTGCTCTTACCCTGACCCCTCCTCCCGGGCAGTGCGCCCACTTGAGTTGGTTCACTCGGACCTTCTCGGCCCTCTCCCAGTCGAGTCCCTCTTTGATCGGGGTCGATACATTCTCACCCTGACTGATAACTTCACGCGGATGCGGTGGGTCTACAGCCTATGCCAAAAGAGCGATGCCGCATTGGCAGTCCGCATGTGGCTTGTGATGGCTGAGCGTCAGTCTCGTCATACTCTGCACACATTCCGTTAAGATCGTGGTGGCGAGTTCTTGGGCAAGATGGATGCCTACTTTGCCGAGCACAATATCTTTCACCGGCTCTCTGCCCCTGCTACACCACAGCAGAACTGTGTGTCTGAGCGTTGGAACCGCACCATGGAGGATGCGGTTCGCGCTATGCAGTCTGAGTGCGGTCTACCAGAGTCCTTTGCCTTTGAGGGCTTCTCCTACATGACGTGGGTCTGGAACTGCTTGCCGCATGGTTCGCTTCTAGACCATGTCACGCCGTATGAGCTGTGGTTCGGCTATCGCGCTGATCTCCGTCTCGCTCGCGTTTGGGGGTCTCTCGCTTGTGTCTGGTACACCGAGGACCAGCAGGGTTCTAAGGTCTCACATTGGGGACGCATGTGTGCCTTCCTCGGCATCTCCCCCCGGTGGAAGGCGTGGCGGTTTTGGGACCCTGCTCGCCATCGCATTGTCGAGTCTCGAGATGCTCTCTTCTTTGAGACTCTCACCTACTGCGACTTGTCCAACATTCTGTCACTGGCCGCCGACCACATTCCTACCTGTGTGGCTTCCCGGCGGATGGGGGAGACTAGTCCTGTGGATGGGTCCCGCCGGGCTTCCTCACCTGCTGACCTGTCTCCGGCTGCTGATGATCCGGCCATCGTGGCTGTGGGTCCAGTAGCCTCATCCGTACCGTCCGACACACCCGATCCTGTGCCACTTCCTTGTTCCACACCGGATCCCATGCGGGCTCCAGTTCCTTGTGACACACATGATCGAGTACGAGCGTCAGTTCCCTCTGGCACACCTGACCATGTGTCGGTGTCAGACCCTTCTGGCACACCCTATCCCGTACTCGTGCCAGTGCCAGTCCCCTCTGGTACACCTGACCCCTTACCAGTGTCAGTCCCCTCCGTCACACCCACTCCCGTGCATCCACCCATGCCTCCTACAACTCTGGCACAGCAGCCTTCCCTACAGCCTGAGGCGAGCGCTGCGTCGAGGTACTCCCGCGAACCTGGCGGTCGCCTGCGACCATTGCCCTCTAGAGCTCAGCGGACTGTTGACCCTGTGCCCAGACGACAGACTCGTAGTGTTCAGAGTGGCGAGCCCGGCACGAAGGCCCTTGGCCTGAGTGTCCAGGCAGACTACACCGAGATTCACCCAGCATGTCATGTCGGCCACAAGTTGGTCTCTCGAGAGTTCTTGGTCGCTTGCGACGCCGCAGCCGACCTTGTCACGGTCAGACCGTTTCTGGAGGCGTGTCTCTTTGCCACCCGGAGCTCTCCATCGACGATGCCTGATNGCCCAGACGACAGACTCGTAGTGTTCAGAGTGGCGAGCCCGGCACGAAGGCCCTTGGCCTGAGTGTCCAGGCAGACTACACCGAGATTCACCCAGCATGTCATGTCGGCCACAAGTTGGTCTCTCGAGAGTTCTTGGTCGCTTGCGACGCCGCAGCCGACCTTGTCACGGTCAGACCGTTTCTGGAGGCGTGTCTCTTTGCCACCCGGAGCTCTCCATCGACGATGCCTGATCCAAGCACGTTGAAGGAGGCACTCTCACCTCACGATGCAGACCTGTGGCGTGCGGCTTGTGAGGATGAGCTGAGAGCCATCCGTGAGCGCGGTGTCTATGAGCTTGTCGACCCACGCCTGGGCAGAGGGCTGTACAGGCCCAGTGGGTCTTTTGCAAGAAGGTGTAGCATGATGGCACACTGGATCGCTACAAGGCTCGCTTGACGGCCAAGGGGTTCACAGGTTGAGGGAGTGGGTTTCATTGACACCTTTGCACCGGTTGGCCGCATGACCACGGCTCACGCTCTGTTCGGGGTTGTTGCTCACCATGACTGTGAGCTATACCAGATAGACGTGAACAACGCGTTCCTCCATGGCACCTTAGAGGAGTAGATCTACATGGTCCAGCCACCTGGGTTCGAGGTCGGTGACAAGGTCTGGCTCTTGCGCAAGGCCTTGTACGGCCTGAAACAGTCACCTAGGTGCTGGAACTTGGAGATCACTGGTACACTGACACGTGCCGGTTACGTACAGAGTGACGCTGCCCCGTCCCTCTTTCTGAGACGGACACCTGATAGCTTCACTGTCATTCTGGTCTACGTGGACGACCTCCTGATTGCGTCTCCTTCTATGGAGGCCGTGAAGGAGGCCAAGGCAGTTCTCCAGGCTGCCTACAGGATGAAGGACCTTGGTCCTGCAGCAGTGTTTCTCGGGATGGAGATCGTGCGTGATCGCCAGCGACGGACACTCTTGTTACACCAGGCACGTTATGCCCATGTTGTGGGGGAGCGGTTTGCTGACCTCTTGGGTGCAGTTCCTACAGCCTCCACCCCCATCACACCTGACGGACAGGATGCTTTGAAGGTGGATGATCCCGCAGACCTGGGGGAGACAGTGGATGTGACCCTGTACTTGCGCCTGATCGGCTCCTTGATGTACTTGGCCACTACCACACGACCTGACATTACCTTTGCCGTCAACCTCCTTGCACAGCTTTCATAGTGTCCTCGGGCAAGAGCCCTTCATGCTGCTGTGCGAGTGGTGCAGTACGTGGTTTCCACACCGTACCTCGGACTCTGCTTTCGACGGTCGTGTTCGGTAGTAGTCGACGGCTACACAGACAGCGACTGGGCGTGGAGTCCTGATGGACGCAGCCGGACAGGCTACGTATTCCTGCTTGGTGGCACCGTTGTGTTGTGGCGCAGTGGCAAGCAGGGTTGTATCGCACGTAGCTCATCAGAGGCTGAGTATGTTGCTCTGGGGGCTAGGGCTACTGAGGCGGTGTGGCTGCAGTGTCTGTTTCATGAGTTGCGTCAGTCTGTGCCCTGCATTGTTCTGCGCTGTGACAACCAGAGTGCTCTTGCCATCGTAGACATCTCTGGTGTGTTTCATGCATGCACAAAGCACATTGCTGTGGAGCATCACTTTGTGCGTGATCTTGTGGAGCGAGAGGTAATCTCTGTCATCTGGGTCGGCACGGACATGCAGCGGGCTGACTTCTTGACCAAGGCGCTTGCGCGTGGAAAGTTCATGGTGGCCATTCCTTCTGTCGGACTACGCCCCTTGCTTGAGAGTGGCTGAGAGTGGGGTGTATGAGCATGGACTGTTGTACATCTAGTTGTGCACATGTGTCAGTTCTGCATGCGTATGGACATGCGTACCATCGGGTCATGGGGGAGTGTTGTGATGTGAGCTGTTTCCGTCCGTTTGTACAGCTTACTACGACCACTCGGCCGTGTCCATGCTCGTGTAGATCCCTGATGCGGACCCAACTGGCGCCAGAGCACTGATGGTTGGTGGATTCACCTGCCAGCAGCCACCAGGCGGCTGCCATGAGGTCTCGGGTGCTTGTTGGGGTACTCTGCAGTTTTTCTGCAGACGCTAGAGTTTTCTCGGTGGACAGGCTCTTGAGGCCGATTTGCATGTTTTGCATTGTCCTTCCAAAGATTGATGCCGGACTTGTACGTGTGACCAGTCGTAGCGTCCGGCTCGAGATTTTGCACGTCTAGGTTCAGACAGCGCAGCATTCTCACATGTGTGCCCAGAGTTACGGCCAAAACAGTGGCTTTGGGCCGGTTTTAGGACAGCTCTTGGATCGCCGCGTGCGACACCCGCTGTGCGCCGCGGCAGGTATTTATGCCATGGACCTGTCATTTGTTATCGCTCTCTGCAAATGCTTATGAAGCATTCAGACACTTTGCCTTGTGTCCCCTAGCCAAACCCTTGCCGTTACGTGCACGACTTGTGACTGTCGTCACCGTCTGACTAGGCACTGACGCCTGGTCAACGGGAGTATGGCTAGGAAGCTTCTATGCATCTTCTCAGGCACAACTCTCGCACAACTCTGGCACAACTCTGGCACAGCTCTGGCACAACTGTGGCACAACTCTGGTACAACTCTGGCACAACTCTGGCACAACTCTGGCACAACTCTGGCA
>SZWC01001439.1:233412-245431 GCA_023375785.1 Penium margaritaceum
CCAGAGTTGTGCCAGAGTTGTGCCAGAGTTGTGCCAGAGTTGTGCCAGAGTTGTGCCAGAGTTATGCCAAAGTTGTGCGAGAGTTGTGCCAAGATTGTGCCAGAGTTGTACCAGAGTTGTGCTAGAGTTGTGCCACACTTGTGCCAGGGTTTTACCAGATTTGTGCCAGAGGTGTGCCAGAGTTGTGCTAAAGTTGTGCCAGAGTTGTGCCGGAGTTGTGCCAAATTTGTGTCAGAATTGTGCCAGACTTGTGCCAGAGTTGTGCCAGGGTACTCCCAGAGTTGTGCAAGAGTTTTTCCAGAGTCGTGCAAGAGTTGTGCCAGAGTTGTGCCAGAGTTGTGCCAGAGTTGTGCAAGGGTTGTGCCAGAGTTATGCCAGAGTTTTTTCAGAGTTGTGCCAGAGTTGTGCCTCAGTTTTACAGAGATGTTCCAGAGCTGTGACGGAGTTGTGCCAGGGTTGTGCAAGGTTTATGCCAGGTTTGTGCCAGAGTTGTACCGGACTTGTGCCAGACTTGTGCCAGAGTTGTTCCAGAGTGGTGCCACAATTGTGCCAGAGTTGTGCCAGAGCTGTGCCAGAGTTGTACCAGACTTGTGCCAGAGTTGTGCCTGAGTTGTGCCAGAGTTGTGCTAGAGTTGTGCAAGAGTTGTGCCAGAGTTGTGCCAGAGTTGTGCCAGAGTTGTGCCGGGGTTGTGCCAGAGTTGTGCCAGAGTTGTGCCAGAGTTGTGCCAGAGTTGTCCCAAACTTGTGCCATAGTTGTGCCAGAGTTGTGCCAGAGTTGTACCAGACTTGTGCCAGAGTTGTGCCTGAGTTGTGCCAGAGTTGTGCTAGAGTTGTGCCAGAGTTGTGCCTGAGTTGTGTTGAAGTCGTGCCAGAGTTGTGCTAGAGTTGTGCCAGAGTTGTGCCTGAGTTGTGTTGAAGTCGTGCCAGAGTTGTGCTAGAGTTGTGCCAGAGTTGTGCCTGAGTTGTGTTGAAGTCGTGCCAGAGTTGTGCTAGAGTTGTGCCAGAGTTGTGCCTGAGTTGTGTTGAAGTCGTGCCAGAGTTGTGCTAGAGTTGTGCCAGAGTTGTGCCTGAGTTGTGTTGAAGTCGTGCCAGAGTTGTGCTAGAGTTGTGCCAGAGTTGTGCCTGAGTTGTGTTGAAGTCGTGCCAGAGTTGTGCTAGAGTTGTGCCAGAGTTGTGCCTGAGTTGTGTTGAAGTCGTGCCAGAGTTGTGCTAGAGTTGTGCCAGAGTTGTGCCTGAGTTGTGTTGAAGTCGTGCCAGAGTTGTGCTAGAGTTGTGCCAGAGTTGTGCCTGAGTTGTGTTGAAGTCGTGCCAGAGTTGTGCTAGAGTTGTGCCAGAGTTGTGCCTGAGTTGTGTTGAAGTCGTGCCAGAGTTGTGCTAGAGTTGTGCCAGAGTTGTGCCTGAGTTGTGTTGAAGTCGTGCCAGAGTTGTGCTAGAGTTGTGCCAGAGTTGTGCCTGAGTTGTGTTGAAGTCGTGCCAGAGTTGTGCTAGAGTTGTGCCAGAGTTGTGCCTGAGTTGTGTTGAAGTCGTGCCAGAGTTGTGCTAGAGTTGTGCCAGAGTTGTGCCTGAGTTGTGTTGAAGTCGTGCCAGAGTTGTGCTAGAGTTGTGCCAGAGTTGTGCCTGAGTTGTGTTGAAGTCGTGCCAGAGTTGTGCTAGAGTTGTGCCAGAGTTGTGCCTGAGTTGTGTTGAAGTCGTGCCAGAGTTGTGCTAGAGTTGTGCCAGAGTTGTGCCTGAGTTGTGTTGAAGTCGTGCCAGAGTTGTGCTAGAGTTGTGCCAGAGTTGTGCCTGAGTTGTGTTGAAGTCGTGCCAGAGTTGTGCTAGAGTTGTGCCAGAGTTGTGCCTGAGTTGTGTTGAAGTCGTGCCAGAGTTGTGCTAGAGTTGTGCCAGAGTTGTGCCTGAGTTGTGTTGAAGTCGTGCCAGAGTTGTGCTAGAGTTGTGCCAGAGTTGTGCCTGAGTTGTGTTGAAGTCGTGCCAGAGTTGTGCTAGAGTTGTGCCAGAGTTGTGCCTGAGTTGTGTTGAAGTCGTGCCAGAGTTGTGCTAGAGTTGTGCCAGAGTTGTGCCTGAGTTGTGTTGAAGTCGTGCCAGAGTTGTGCTAGAGTTGTGCCAGAGTTGTGCCTGAGTTGTGTTGAAGTCGTGCCAGAGTTGTGCTAGAGTTGTGCCAGAGTTGTGCCTGAGTTGTGTTGAAGTCGTGCCAGAGTTGTGCTAGAGTTGTGCCAGAGTTGTGCCTGAGTTGTGTTGAAGTCGTGCCAGAGTTGTGCTAGAGTTGTGCCAGAGTTGTGCCTGAGTTGTGTTGAAGTCGTGCCAGAGTTGTGCTAGAGTTGTGCCAGAGTTGTGCCTGAGTTGTGTTGAAGTCGTGCCAGAGTTGTGCTAGAGTTGTGCCAGAGTTGTGCCTGAGTTGTGTTGAAGTCGTGCCAGAGTTGTGCTAGAGTTGTGCCAGAGTTGTGCCTGAGTTGTGTTGAAGTCGTGCCAGAGTTGTGCTAGAGTTGTGCCAGAGTTGTGCCTGAGTTGTGTTGAAGTCGTGCCAGAGTTGTGCTAGAGTTGTGCCAGAGTTGTGCCTGAGTTGTGTTGAAGTCGTGCCAGAGTTGTGCTAGAGTTGTGCCAGAGTTGTGCCTGAGTTGTGTTGAAGTCGTGCCAGAGTTGTGCTAGAGTTGTGCCAGAGTTGTGCCTGAGTTGTGTTGAAGTCGTGCCAGAGTTGTGCTAGAGTTGTGCCAGAGTTGTGCCTGAGTTGTGTTGAAGTCGTGCCAGAGTTGTGCTAGAGTTGTGCCAGAGTTGTGCCTGAGTTGTGTTGAAGTCGTGCCAGAGTTGTGCTAGAGTTGTGCCAGAGTTGTGCCTGAGTTGTGTTGAAGTCGTGCCAGAGTTGTGCTAGAGTTGTGCCAGAGTTGTGCCTGAGTTGTGTTGAAGTCGTGCCAGAGTTGTGCTAGAGTTGTGCCAGAGTTGTGCCTGAGTTGTGTTGAAGTCGTGCCAGAGTTGTGCTAGAGTTGTGCCAGAGTTGTGCCTGAGTTGTGTTGAAGTCGTGCCAGAGTTGTGCTAGAGTTGTGCCAGAGTTGTGCCTGAGTTGTGTTGAAGTCGTGCCAGAGTTGTGCTAGAGTTGTGCCAGAGTTGTGCCTGAGTTGTGTTGAAGTCGTGCCAGAGTTGTGCTAGAGTTGTGCCAGAGTTGTGCCTGAGTTGTGTTGAAGTCGTGCCAGAGTTGTGCTAGAGTTGTGCCAGAGTTGTGCCTGAGTTGTGTTGAAGTCGTGCCAGAGTTGTGCTAGAGTTGTGCCAGAGTTGTGCCTGAGTTGTGTTGAAGTCGTGCCAGAGTTGTGCTAGAGTTGTGCCAGAGTTGTGCCTGAGTTGTGTTGAAGTCGTGCCAGAGTTGTGCTAGAGTTGTGCCAGAGTTGTGCCTGAGTTGTGTTGAAGTCGTGCCAGAGTTGTGCTAGAGTTGTGCCAGAGTTGTGCCTGAGTTGTGTTGAAGTCGTGCCAGAGTTGTGCTAGAGTTGTGCCAGAGTTGTGCCTGAGTTGTGTTGAAGTCGTGCCAGAGTTGTGCTAGAGTTGTGCCAGAGTTGTGCCTGAGTTGTGTTGAAGTCGTGCCAGAGTTGTGCTAGAGTTGTGCCAGAGTTGTGCCTGAGTTGTGCCAGAGTTGTGCTAGAGTTGTGCCAGAGTTGTGCCAGAGTTGTGCCAGATATTTGCCAGAGTTGTGCCAAAGTTGTGCCAGAGTTGTGCAAGAGTTGTGCAAGAGTTGTGCCAGAGATGTGCCAGAGTTGTGCCAGAGTTGTGCCAAAGTTGTGCCAGAGTTGTGCCAGAGTTGTGCCAGAGTTATGCCAAAGTTGTGTCAGAGTTGTGCCATGATTGTGCCAGAGTTGTACCAGAGTTGTGCTAGAGTTGTGCCACACTTGTGCCAGGGTTTTGCCAGATTTGTGCCAGAGTTGTGCCAGAGTTGTGCAGTAGCTGGGCCATAGCTGTGCCAGAGGTGTGCCAGAGTTGTGCTAAAGTTGTGCCAGAGTTGTGCCAGAGTTGTGCCAAAGTTGTGTCAGAATTGTGCCAGACTTGTGCCAGAGTTGTGCCAGGGTACTCCCAGAGTTGTGCAAGAGTTTTTCCAGAGTCGTGCCAGAGTTGTGCCAGAGTTGTGCCTGAGTTGTGCCAGAGTTGTGCTAGGGTTGTGCCAGAGTTATGCCAGAGTTTTTTCAGAGTTGTGCCAGAGTTGTGCCTCAGTTTTACAGAGATGTTCCAGAGCTGTGCCGGAGTTGTGCCAGGGTTGTGCAAGGTTTGTGCCAGGTTTGTGCCAGAGTTGTACCAGACTTGTGCCATACTTGTGCCAGAGTTGTTCCAGAGTGGTGCCACAAGTGTGCCAGAGTTGTGCCAGAGCTGTGCCAGAGTTGTACCAGACTTGTGCCAGAGTTGTGCCTGAGTTGTGCAAGAGTTGTGCTAGAGTTGTGCAAGAGTTGTGCCAGAGTTGTGCCCGAGTTGTGCCAGAGTTGTGCTGGGGTTGTGCCAGAGTTGTGCCAGAGTTGTGCCAGAGTTGTTCCAGAGTTGTGCCAGAGTTGTGTCACAGATGTACCAAAGATGTGCCAGAGTTGTACCAGAGTTGTGCCAGAATTATGCCAGAGTTGTGCCAGAGATGTGCCAGAGTTGTGCCAGAGTTGTGCTAGAGTTGTGCTGGAGTTATGCCAGAGATGTGCCAGAGTTGTGCCAGAGTTGTGCTAGAGTTGTGCTGGAGTTATGCCAGAGATGTGCCAGAGTTGTGCCAGAGTTGTGCTAGAGTTGTGCTGGAGTTATGCCAGAGATGTGCCAGAGTTGTGCCAGAGTTGTGCTAGAGTTGTGCTGGAGTTATGCCAGAGATGTGCCAGAGTTGTGCCAGAGTTGTGCTAGAGTTGTGCCAGAGTTGTGCCAGAGTTGTGCCAGAGATGTGCCAGAGTTGTTCCAGAGTTGTGCCAGATTTGTCCCAGAGTTGTGCCATAGTTGTGCCAGAGTTGTGCCACAGTTGAGCCAGAGTTGTGCCAGAGTTGTGCATGAGTTGTGCCGGAGTTGTGCCAGAGTTGTGCCGGAGTTGTGCCAGAGTTGTGCCAAAGTTGTGCCACAGTTGTGCCAGGATTGTGCCAGATTTTTGACAACGTTTTGCAAGAGTTGTGCCATGTTTGTGCCAGAGTTGAGCCAGATTTGTGCTAGATTTTTGCCAGAGCTTTGCCAGAGTTGTGACATTGTTGTGCCATAGTTGTGCCAGAGTTGTGCTAGAGTTTTGCCAAAGTTTTGCCAGAGTTGTGCCGGAGTTGTGCCAGAGTTGTGCCAGAATTCTGCCAGAGTTGTGCCAGAGGTGTGGGTGAGTTGTGCCAGACTTGTGCCAGAGATGTGCTAGAGTTGTGCCAGAGTTGTGCCAGAGTCGTACCAGAGTTGTTCCAGAGTTGTGCCAGAGTTGTGCGAGAGTTGTGCCAGAGTTGTGCCAGAGTTGTGCCACAGTTGTACCAGAATTGTGCCAGACTTGTGCTAGATTTGTGGCATAATTGTGCCAGAGTTGTGCCAGAGTTGTGCCAGAGTTGTGCCAGAGTTGTGCCAGAGTTGTGTCAGAGTTGTGCCAAATTTGTGCCAAAGTTGTACCGGAGTTGTGCCGAAGTTGTTCCATAGTTGTTTCAGGGCTGTTGCAGACTTGTGCCTGGCTTGTGCCAGAGCTGTGCCAGGGCTGTGCAAGGTTTGTGCCAATCTTTATTCAGAGGTGTGCCAGATTTGTGCCAGAGTTGTGCCAGATTTGTGCCAAAGTTGTGCCAGAGTTGTGCCAGAGTTGTGCCAGGGTTGTGCCAGAGTTGTGCAAGAGTTTTTCCAGAGTGGTGCCAGAGTTGTGCCAAAGTTGTGCTAGTGTTGTGCCAGAGTTGTGCCAGGGTTGTGCCAGAGTTATGCCAGAGTTTTTTCAGGGTTGTGCCAGAGTTGTTTCAGAGTTGTGTCAGAGCTGTGCCAGAAATATGCCAGCGTTGTGCCAGGTTTATGCCAGGTTTGTGCCAGACGTGTGCCAGAAATGTGCCAGAGTGTTGCCACAATTGTGCAAGAGTTGTGCCAGAGTTGTGCCAGAGTTGTACCAGACTTGTGCCAGAGTTGTGCCTGAGATGTGCCAGAGTTGGGCTAGAATTGTGCAAGAGTCGTGCCAGAGTTGTGCCAGAGTTGTGCCAGAGTTGTGCCAGAGTTGTGCCGGGGTTGTGCTATTGTTGTGCCAGAGTTGTGCCAGAGTTGTGCAAGTGTTTTTCCACTGTTGTGCCAGAGTTGTGCCAGAGTTGTGCCAGAGTTGAGCCAGGGTTGTGCTAGAGTTGTGCCAGACTTGTACCAGAGTTGTGCCAGAGTTGTGCCAGATTTGTGCCAGAGGTGTACCAGAGTTGTGCCAGAGTTGTACCGGTGATATGCCAGAGTTGTGCCATAGTTGTGCCAGAGTTGAGCCAGGGTTGTGCTAGAGTTGTGCCAGACTTGTACCAGAGTTGTGCCAGAGTTGTGCCAGATTTGTGCCAGAGGTGTACCAGAGTTGTGCCAGAGTTGTACCGGTGATATGCCAGAGTTGTGCCATAGTTGTGCCAGAGTTGTGCCATAGTTGTGCCAGAGTTCTGCCAGATTTGTGCCACTGTTGGGCAAGAGTTGTGCCAGAGCTGTGCCAGAGTTGTCCCAGGGTTGTGCCAGTGTTGTGCCAGGGTTTTGCCAGGTTTGTGCTTGGTTTGTGCCAGAGTTGTACCAGACTTGTGCCAGACTTGTTCCAGACTTGTGCCAGACTTGTGCCAGAGTTGTGGTAGAGTTGTGCCAGAGTTGTGCAGGAGTTGTGCCATAGATATACGAGAATTGAGCAAACGTTGTGCCAGTATTGTACCAGAGGTGTGCAAGAGTTGTGCCAGAGTTGTGCCGGTGTTGTGCCAGAGTTGTGTGAGGGTTGTGCCACGGTTGTGCCAGGTTTGTACCAGAGTTGTACCAGAGTTGTGCCAGAGTTGTGCCAGAATTGAGCCAGAGTAATGCCAGAGTTGTGCCAGAATTGTTTAAGAGTTGTGCCAGAGTTGTGCTAGGGTTGTTCTAGAGTTGTGCAAGAGGTATGCCAGAGTTGTGCCAGAGTTGTGCCAGAGTTGTGCCAGAATTGTGCCAGAGTTGTGCCAGAGTCGTGCCAGAGTTATGCCAGAGCTATGCCAGAATCATGCCAGAGTTGTGACAGACTTGCGCCAGAGCTGTTCCAGAGTTGTGCCAGAGTTGTGCCAGAGTTGTGCCAGAGTTGTGCCAGAGTTGTGGCAGAGTTGTGCTAGACTTGTGCAAGAGTTGTGCCAGAGTTAAGCTAGAGCTGTGCCAGAATTGTGCCAGAGTTGTGCCAGAGTTGTGCCACAGTTATGCCAGAGTTGTGCCACAGATGTGCCACAGATGTGCCAGAGTTGTGCCAGAGTCGTGCCAGAATTGGGCCAGAGTTGTTCCAGAGTTGTACCAGAGTTGTTCCAGAGCTGTGCCATAGTTGTGCGAGTGTTTTACAAAAGTTGTGCCATAGTTGTGCAAGAGTTGTGCCAGGGTTGCGCCAGAGTTGTGCCATAGTTGTGCCAGAGGTATGCCAGAACTGTGCCAGAGTTATGTCATAGGTGTGCCAGAGTTGCGCCAGAGTTATGTCAGATTTGTGCCCAAGTTGTGGTAGAGTTGTGCTATAGTTTTGCCGGAGTTTCGCCAAAGTTGTGCCAGGGTTTTGCCAGAGTAGTGCAAAAGTTGTGCCAGTATTGTGCCAAAGTTTTGCCAGAGTTCTGCCAGAGTTGTGCCAGATTTGTGCCAGAGTTGTGCCAGAGTTGTGCCAGAGTTGTGCCAGAGTTGTGCCAGAGTTGTGCCTGAGGTATGCCAGAGTTGTGCCAGAGTAGTGTCAGAGTTGAGCCAGAGTTGTGCCAGAATTGTGCCAGAGCTATGCCAGATTTGTGCCAGAGTTGTGCCAGAGTTGTGCCTGAGGTATGCCAGAGTTGTGCCAGAGTAGTGTCAGAGTTGAGCCAGAGTTGTGCCAGAATTGTGCCAGAGCTATGCCAGATTTGTGCCAGAGTTGTGCCAGAGTTGTGCCTGAGGTATGCCAGAGTTGTGCCAGAGTAGTGTCAGAGTTGAGCCAGAGTTGTGCCAGAATTGTGCCAGAGCTATGCCAGATTTGTGCCAGAGTTGTGCCAGAGTTGTGCCTGAGGTATGCCAGAGTTGTGCCAGAGTAGTGTCAGAGTTGAGCCAGAGTTGTGCCAGAATTGTGCCAGAGCTATGCCAGATTTGTGCCAGAGTTGTGCCAGAGTTGTGCCTGAGGTATGCCAGAGTTGTGCCAGAGTAGTGTCAGAGTTGAGCCAGAGTTGTGCCAGAATTGTGCCAGAGCTATGCCAGATTTGTGCCAGAGTTGTGCCAGAGTTGTGCCAGAATTGTGCCAGAGCTGTGCCAGATTTGTGCCAGAGTTGTGTCAGAGTTGTGCCAGAGTTCTGCCAGAGTAGGCCAGAGTTGTGCCAGAGTTGTGCCAGAGTTGTGCCAGAGTTGTTCCAGAGTTGTGCCAGAGTTGTGCCAGAATTGTGCCAGAGTTGTGCCAGAGCTGTGCCAGAGGGTTGCCATACTTGTGCCAGAGTTGTGCCAGAGCTGTGCCAGAGTTGTGCCAGAGTTGTGTGACAGATGTGCCAGAGATGTGCCACAGTTGTGCCAAAGTTGTGCCATAGTTGTGCCAGGGTTGTGCCATAGTTGTGCCAGAGTTCTGCCAGAGTTGTGCCACTGTTGGGCAAGAGTTGTGCCAGAGCTGTGCCAGAGTTGTCCCAGGCTTGTGCCAGTGTTGTGCCAGGGTTTTGCCAGGTTTGTGCTCGGTTTGTGCCAGAGTTGTACCAGACTTGTGCCAGACTTGTTCCAGACTTGTACCAGACTTGTGCCAGAGTTGTGGTAGAGTTGTGCCAGAGTCGTGCAGGGGTTGTGCCATAGATATACGAGAGTTGAGCAAACGTTGTGCCAGTATTGTACCAGAGATGTGCAAGAGTTGTGCCAGAGTTGTGCCGGTGTTGTGCCAGAGTTGTGTGAGAGTTGTGCCACGTTTGTGCCAGGTTTGTACCAGAGTTGTACCAGATTTGTGCCAGAGTTGTGCCAGAATTGAGCCAGAGTAATGCCAGAGTTGTGCCAGAATTGTTTAAGAGTTGTGCCAGAGTTGTGCTAGGGTTGTGCTAGAGTTGTGCAAGAGGTATGCCAGAGTTGTGCCAGAGTTGTGCCAGAGTTGTGCCAGAGTTGTGCCAGAATTGTGCCAGAGTTGTGCCAGAGTTGTGCCAGAGTCGTGCCAGAGTTGTTCCAGAGCTATGCCAGAATCATGCCAGAGTTGTGACAGAATTGTGCCAGAGCTGTTCCAGAGTTGTGCCAGAGTTGTGCCAGAGTTGTGCCAGAGTTGTGCCAGAGTTGTGGCAGAGTTGTGCTAGAGTTGTGCAAGAGTTGTGCCAGAGTTAAGCCAGAGCTGTGCCAGAATTGTGCCAGAGTTATGCCAGAGTTGTGCCACAGTTATGCCAGAGTTGTGCCACAGATGTGCCACAGATGTGCCAGAGTTGTGCCAGAATTGGGCCAGAGTTGTTCCAGAGTTGTACCAGAGTTGTTCCAGAGCTGTGCTACAGTTGTGCGAGTGTTTTACAAAATTTGTGCCATAGTTGTGCAAGAGTTGTGCCAGGGTTGCGCCAGAGTTGTGCCATAGTTGTGCCAGAGGTATGCCAGAACTGTGCCAGAGTTATGTCATAGGTGTGCCAGAGTTGGGCCAGAGTTATGTCAGATTTGTGCCCAAGTTGTGGCAGAGTTGTGCTATAGTTTTGCCAGAGATTCGCCAAAGTTGTGCCAGGGTTTTGCCACAGTAGTGCAAAATTTGTGCCAGTATTGTGCCAGAGTTTTGCCAGAGTTCTGCCAGATTTGTGCCAGATTTGTGCCATAGTTGTGCCAAAGTTGTGCCAGAGTTGTGCCAGAGTTGTGCCAGAGTTGTGCCAGAGTTGTGCCAGCGTTCTGCCAGAGTTGTGCCAGAGTTATGCCAGAATTATGCCAGAGTTGTGCCAGAGATGTGTCAGAGTTGTGCCAGAGTTGTGCATGAGTTGTGCAAGAGTTGTGCCAGAATTGTGCCAGAGCTGTGCCAGAGTTGTGCCAGAGGTGTGCCTGAGTTGTGCCAGACTTCTGCCAGAGTTGTGCTAGAGTTGTGCCAGAGATGTGCCAGAGTTGTGCCAGAGATGTGCCAGAGATGTGCCAGAGTTGTGCGAAAGTTGTGCCAGAATTGTGCCAGAATTGCGCCAGAGTTATGCCACAATTATGCAAGAGTTTTGCCAGAATTGTGCCAGAGCTCTCCCAGAGTTGTGCGAGAGTTGTGCCAGAGTTGTGCCAGAGTTGGGCCAGAGTTGTGCCAGAGCTGTGCCGGAGTTGTGCCAGAATTGTGCGAGAGTTGTGCCATTGTTGTGCCAGAGTTGTACCAGAGTTGTGCCAGCGTTCTGCCAGAGTTGTGCCAGAGTTATGCCAGAATTATGCCAGAGTTGTGCCAGAGATGTGTCAGAGTTGTGCCAGAGTTGTGCATGAGTTGTGCAAGAGTTGTGCCAGAATTGTGCCAGAGCTGTGCCAGAGTTGTGCCAGAGGTGTGCCTGAGTTGTGCCAGACTTCTGCCAGAGTTGTGCTAGAGTTGTGCCAGAGATGTGCCAGAGTTGTGCCAGAGATGTGCCAGAGATGTGCCAGAGTTGTGCGAAAGTTGTGCCAGAATTGTGCCAGAATTGCGCCAGAGTTATGCCACAATTATGCAAGAGTTTTGCCAGAATTGTGCCAGAGCTCTCCCAGAGTTGTGCGAGAGTTGTGCCAGAGTTGTGCCAGAGTTGGGCCAGAGTTGTGCCAGAGCTGTGCCGGAGTTGTGCCAGAATTGTGCGAGAGTTGTGCCATTGTTGTGCCAGAGTTGTACCAGAGTTGTGCCAGCGTTCTGCCAGAGTTGTGCCAGAGTTATGCCAGAATTATGCCAGAGTTGTGCCAGAGATGTGTCAGAGTTGTGCCAGAGTTGTGCATGAGTTGTGCAAGAGTTGTGCCAGAATTGTGCCAGAGCTGTGCCAGAGTTGTGCCAGAGGTGTGCCTGAGTTGTGCCAGACTTCTGCCAGAGTTGTGCTAGAGTTGTGCCAGAGATGTGCCAGAGTTGTGCCAGAGATGTGCCAGAGATGTGCCAGAGTTGTGCGAAAGTTGTGCCAGAATTGTGCCAGAATTGCGCCAGAGTTATGCCACAATTATGCAAGAGTTTTGCCAGAATTGTGCCAGAGCTCTCCCAGAGTTGTGCGAGAGTTGTGCCAGAGTTGTGCCAGAGTTGGGCCAGAGTTGTGCCAGAGCTGTGCCGGAGTTGTGCCAGAATTGTGCGAGAGTTGTGCCATTGTTGTGCCAGAGTTGTACCAGAGTTGTGCCAGCGTTCTGCCAGAGTTGTGCCAGAGTTATGCCAGAATTATGCCAGAGTTGTGCCAGAGATGTGTCAGAGTTGTGCCAGAGTTGTGCATGAGTTGTGCAAGAGTTGTGCCAGAATTGTGCCAGAGCTGTGCCAGAGTTGTGCCAGAGGTGTGCCAGAGTTGTGCCAGAGTTGTGCCAGAGTTGTGCCAGAGCTGTGCCAGAATTGTGCCAAAATTGTGCGAGAGTTGTGGCATTGTTTTGCCAGAGTTGTACCAGAGTTGTGCCAGAGTTGTGCCAGAGTTGTGCCAGAGTTGTAGCAGAGTTGTGCCACAGATGTGCCAGAGATGTGCCAGAGTTTTTCCAGAGTTGTGCTAGAATTGTGCCAGAGTAGTGCCAGAGTTGTGCCACAGTTGTGCCAGAGTTGTGCCATAGTTGTGCCAGTGTTGTACAAACGTTGTGTCATAGTTGTGCAAGAGTTGTGCCATAGTTGTGCCAGAGTTGTGCCACAGTTGTGCAAGGGTTGTGCCAGAGTTGTGCCAGAGGTGTGCCTGAGTTGTGCCAGACGTCTGCCAGAGTTGTGCTAGAGTTGTGCCAGAGTTGTGCCAGAGTTGTGCCAGAGTTGTGCCAGAGTTGTGCCAGAGTTGTGCCAGAGCTGTGCCAGAGTTGTGCCAGAGTTGTGCCAGAGTTGTGCCAGAGTTGT
>SZWC01001439.1:246725-263233 GCA_023375785.1 Penium margaritaceum
AGAGTTGTGCCAGAGTTGTGCCAGAGTTGTGCCAGAGTTGTGACAGAGTTGTGTCGGAGTTGTGCCAGAGTTGTGCCAGAATTGTGCCAGAGTTGTGCCAGAGTGGTGTCACAAATGTGAAAGAAATGAGCCACAGTTGTGCCAGAGTTGTGCCAGGGCTGTGCCAGGGCTGTGCCAGGTTTGTGCCAATCTTGAGCCAGAGGTATTCCAGATTTGTGCCAGAGTTGTGCTAGATTTGTGCCAAAGTTGTGCCAGAATTGTGCCAGAGTTGTGCCAGAGTTGTGCCAGGGTACTGCGAGAGTTGTGCAAGAGTTTTTCCAGAGTCGTGCCAGAGTTGTGCCAGAGTTGTGCCAGAGTTGTGCCAGAGTTGTGCTAGGGTTGTGCCAGAGTTGTGCCAGAGTTGTGCCAGGGTACTGCGAGAGTTGTGCAAGAGTTTTTCCAGAGTCGTGCCAGAGTTGTGCCAGAGTTGTGCCAGAGTTGTGCCAGAGTTGTGCTAGGGTTGTGCCAGAGTTGTGCCAGAGTTTTTTCAGAGTTGTGCCAGAGTTGTGCCTCAGTTGTACAGAGTTGTTCCAGAGCTGTGCCAGAGTTGTGTCAAGGTTGTGCTAGGTTTATTCCAGGTTTGTGCCAGGTTTGTGCCAGAGTTTTACCAGACTATTGCCAGAATTGTGCCAGAGTTGTGCCAGCGTGGTGCCACAATTTTGCCAGAGTTGTACCAGACTTATGCCAGAGTTGTGCCTGAGTTGTGCCAGAGTTGTGCTGGAGTTGTGCAAGAGTTGTGCCAGAGTTGTGCCAGAGTTGTTCCAGAGTTGTGCCGGGGTTGTGCCAGAGTCTTGCCAGAGTTGTGCCAGAGTTGTGCCAGAGTTGTGCCAGAGTTGTGCCAGAGTTGTGCCAGAGTTGTGCCAGAGTTGTGCCAGAGTTGTGCCAGAGTTCTGCCAGAGTTTAGCCAGGGTTGTGCTAGAGTTGTGCCAGAGTTTTGCCAGAGTAATTCCACAGTTGTGCCAGAGTTGTGCCAGGGTTGCGCCATAGTTGTGCCAATGTTGTACAAGAGTTGTGCCATAATTGTGCTAGAGTTGTGCCTGAGTTATGCCAGAGTTGTGCCAGAGTTGTGCTAGAGTGATGCCAGAATTATGGCAGTGTTGTGCCAGAATTGTGCCAGAGATGGGCCAGAGTTGTGCCAGAGTTGTGCCAGAGTTGTGCCAGAGTTGTGCCAGAGTTCTGCCACAGTTGTGCCAGAGTTGTTCCAGAGTTTTGACAGAGTTGTGTCACAGATGTGCCAGAGATGTGCCAGAGTTGTGCCAGAGTTGTGCTAGAATTGTGCCAGAGTTGTGCCAAAGTTGTGCCAGAGTTGTGCAAGAGTTGTGCCAAATCTGTCCCAGATTTGTGCCAAAGTTCTGCCAGAGTTGTGCCACAGTTGTGCCAGAGTTGTGCCAAAATTTTGCATCAGTTTTTCCAGAGTTGTGCCATATTTGTGCCGGAGTTATGTCAGTGTTGTGCCAGAGTTGTGCCAGAGTTGTGCCAGGATTGTGCCAGAGTTTTGCCAGAGTTATGCCAGAGTTGTGCCAGATTTGGACCAGAGGTGTGCCAGATTTGTGCCCGATTTTTGCCAGGGCTGTGCCAGAGTTGTGCCATTGTTTTGCCATAGTTGTGCCAGAGTTCTGCTAGAGTTTTGCCAAAGTTTTGCCAGAGTTGTGCTGGAGTTGTGCCAGCATTGTGCGAAAAGTTGTGCCAGAGGTGTGCCTGAGTTGTGCCAGAGTTGTGCCAGAGTTGTGCTAGAGTTGTTCCAGAGTTGTGCCAGAGTCGTGCCAGAGTTGTTCTAGAGTTGTGCCAGAGTTGTGCCAGAGTTGTGCCAGCGTTGTGCCATGGTTGTGCCATGGTTTTGCCAGAGTTGTTCCAGAGTTGTGCCATAGTTGTGCCAGAGGTTTGCCAGAGTTGTGCCAGAGTTGTGCGAGAGTTGTGCCAGAGGTGTGCAAGAGTTGTGCAAGAGTTGTGCCAGAGTTGTGCCAGGGTAGTGCCAGAGTTGTGCCAGTGTTGTGCCAGAGTTTTGCCAGATATGTGCCAGATTTGTTCCAAATTGTGCCAGAGTTGTGCCAGAGCTGTGCCAAAGTAGTGCCAGAGCTGTGCCAGATTTGTGCCAGAGTTGTTCAAGAGTTGCGCCAGAGTTGTGCCAGAGTTGTGCCAGACTTGTGCCAGAGTTCTTCCAGAGTTGTGCCAGATTGTACCGGAGCCGTGCCAGAGTTGTATCAGAGTTGTGCCAGAGCTGTTCCAGAGTTGTGCCAGAGTTGTGCCAGAGTTGTGCACGATTTGTGCTAGAGTTTTGCGCTAATTTTGCCATAGTTTTGCCAGAGTTTTGCCAGAGTTGTGCCTTAGTTGTGCCAGAGTTGTGCCAGAGTTGTGCCATAGTTTTGCCAGAGTCGTGCCAGAGTTGTGCCAGAGTTGTGCCAGTAATATGCCAGAGTTGTGCCAGAGTTCTGCCAACGTTGGGCCAGAGTTGTGCCATAGTTGTGCCAGAGTTGTGCCAGAGTTTTTTCAGAGTTGTGCCAGAGCTGTGCCAGAGTTGTGCCTGAGGTGTGCCAGAGTTATGCCAGAGTTGTGCCAGAATTGTGCCGGAGTTGTGCCAGAGTTGTGCCAGAGTTGTTCCAGAGTTGTGCTGGAGTTCCGCCAGAGTCGTGATAGAGTTGTGCCAGAGTTTTACCAGAGTTATGCCAGAGTTGTGCCAGAGTTGTGCCAGAGTTGTGCCAGAGTTGTGCCAAAGTTGTGCTAGAGTTGTTCCAGAATTGTACCAGAGTTGTGCCAGAGTTGTGCCAGATAAGTGCCAGAGTAGTAACAGAAATGTGCCAGAGTTGTGCCAGAATAATTCCAGAGTTGTGCTAGAGTTTTTCCAGAGTTGTGCCAGAGTTGTGCCAGAGTTGTGCCAGAGTTGTGCAAGAGTTGAGCCAGGGTTGTGCCAGAATTGTGCCAGAATTGTCCCAGAGTTGTGCAAGAGTTGTGCCAGAGTTGTGCCAGAGTTGTGCCAGAGTTTTGCCAGAGTTGTGCCAGAGTTGTGCCACAGTTGTGCCAGGGTTGTGCTAGAGTTGTGCCATGGTTGTGCCAGAGTTGTGCCATAGTTGTGCCATAGTTGTGCCAGAGTTGTGCCAGGGTTGTGCCAGAGTTGTGCCAGAGTTGTGCCAGAGTTGTGCTAGAGTTGTGCCATGGTTGTGCGAGAGTCGTGCCAGAGTTGTGCCAGAGTTGTTCCAGAGTTGTGCCAGAGTTGTGCCAGAGTTGTGCCAGAGTTGTGCCAGAGTTGTGCCAGAATTGTCCCAGAGTTGTGCAAGAGTTGTGCCAAAGTTGTGCCAGAGTTGTGCCAGAGTTGTGCCCGAGTTGTGCCAGAGTTCTGCCATCTTTGTGCCAGAGTTGTGCCAGACGTGTGCCAGAGTTGTGCCAAAGCTATGCTAGAGTTGTGCCAGAGTTGTGCTAGAGTTTGGCCACAGTTGTGCAGGAGGCATGCCAGAGTTTTGCCAGAGTTGTGCCTGTGTTGTGCCAGTGTTCTGCCAGAGTTGTGCCAGAGTTGTGCCACAGTTGTACCAGAATGTTGCCAGAGTTTTGCCAGAGTTGTGCCAGAGTTGTGCCAGGGTTCTGCCAGAGGTGTGCTAGAGTTGTGCCAAAGTTGTGCCAGAGTTGTTCCAAAGTTGTGCCATAGCTGTGCCAGAGTTTTGCCAGAGTTGTTCCAGAGTTGTGCCATAGTTGATGCAAAGTTGTTGCAGAGTTTTATCAGAGTTGTTCAAGAGTTGTGCCAGATTTGTGCCAGAGCTGTGCCAAATTTGTCCCAGAGTTGTGCCATTGTTGTGCCAGAGTTTTGCCACAATTTTGCTACAGTGGTGCCAGAGATGTGCATGAGTTGTGCCTGAGTTTTGCCGGAGTTGTGCCAGTGTTGTGCGAAAGTTGTGCAAGAGATGTGCCAGGACTGTGCCAGAGGTTTGCCAGAGTTGTGCCAGAGTTGTGCCAGAGTTGTGCCAGAGTTGTGCCAGAGTTGGGCCAGATTTGTGCCAGGTTTTTGCCAGAGCTGTAGCAGAGTTGTGCCACAGTTGTGTTAGAGTTTTGCCAATGTTTTGACAGAGTTGTGGCGGACTTGTGCCAGAGTTGTGCCAGAGTTGTGCCAGAGTTGTGCTAGAGATGTGCTCTGGTACAACTCTAGCAATACTATGGACCAACTCTAACACAGCTCTGAAAAAACCATAGAACAACTCGGGCACAACTCAGGCAAAACTCTGGCACAACCCTGGCACAACTGTGGCACAACTCTGGCACAACTGTGGCACAACTCTGGCAGAACTCTCGCACAAATCAGGCACAACTCTGGCACAACTCTGGCACAACTCTGGCACAACTTTGGAAAAAACTCTGGCACGACTCTGGCAAAACTCTGGCACAACTCTGGAACAACTTTGGCACGACTATAGCACAACTCTGGCACAACTCTGGCACGACTCTGACACAACTCTGGCAGGATTCTGGCATAACTCTGGCCTAACTCCAGCACAACTCTGGCAAAACTTTGGCAAAACTCTAGCAAAAGTCTGGCACAACTATGGCAAAACTCTGGGTAAACTCTGGCACAGCTCTGGCAAAAATCTGGCACAAATCTGGCACAACTCTAGCACAACCCTGGCAGAACTCTGGCAAAACTCTGGCTCAATCCTGGCACAACTCTGGCACAACGCTGGCACGACTCCGGCACAACTCTGGCATAACTCTGGCACAACTCATGCACAACTCTTGCACAACTGTGGCACAACTGTGGCACCACTCTGGCACAACTATGGCACAACTCTGGGACAAATTTGGCACAACTCTGGCAGAACTGTTGCACAATGTGGTACAACTCTGGCACAACTGTGGATCAACTCTGGCACACCTCTGGCACAATTCTGGCAAACCTCCGGCACAGCTGTAGCACAATTATGGAACAACTCTGGCACAACTTTGGCACAACTCTGGCACACCTCTGGCAGAACTCTGGAACAACTCTGGCACAACTCTGGCACAACTCTGGCACAACTCTGGAAAAACTCTGGCACAAATCTGGCACAGCTCTGGCAAAAATCTGGCAAAAATCTGGCACAACTCTGGCACAAATCTGGCACAACTCGGGTACAACTCTGGCAAAACTCTGGCACAATCCTGGAACAACACTGGCACATCTCTGGCACAATGCTGGCACAACTCTGGCACAAATATGGCACAATCATGGCACAACTCATGCACAACTCTGGCACAACTGTTTCACAACTTTGGCACAACTCCGGCACAACTATGGCACAACTCTGGGACAACACTCTGATAAAACTCTGGCACAACTGTGGATCAACTCTGGAACAACTCTGGCACAACTCTGGCAAAACTCTGGCACAGCCATGGCACAACTCAAGAACAACTCTGGCACAACTTTAGCACAACTCTGGCACACCTCTGGCAGAACTCTGGCACATCTCTCGCACAACTCTGGCACAACTCTGGCACAGTTCTGGTACAACTGTGGCACAACTGTGGCACAACTCTCGCACAACTCTGGCACAACTCTGTCACAACTCTGGCAAAACTCTGGCATGACTCTTGCACAACGCTGGGCAAACCGTAGCACAACTCTTGCACAACTCTGGCACAATCTGGCACAACTATGGCAGAACTCTGGCACAAGTCTGGCACAACTCTGGCAATATTCTGGCACAGCTCTGGCACAACTCTGGCACAAATCTGGCACAACTATGGCACAACTCTTGCACAAATCTGGCACAACTCTGGTACAACTCTTGCACAACTCTGGCAAAACTCTGGCATGCATCGGGCACAACTCTGGCACAACTCTGGCACAACTCCGGCACAGCTCTGTCACAACTCTTGCACAACTCTGGCCCAACTCTGGCACAACTCTGGCGCAACTCAGGCACAACTCTGGGAGAACTCTCGCACAACTCTGGCACAACTCTAGCACAACTCTGGTACAACTCGGCACAACTCTGGCACAACTCCGGCATAACTCTGGTAAACCTCTGGCACAACGTTGGCACAACTCTGGCACAACTCTAGCACAACTCTGGTACAACTCGGCACAACTCTGGCACAACTCTGGCACAACTCTGGCACAACTCAGGCACAACTCTGGGAGAACTCTGGCACAACTCTGGCACAATTCTGGCACAACTCTGGCAGAACTAATGGCACAACTGTGGCACGACTCTGGCACAACTAATGGCACAACTATGGCACAAATCGGCACAACTACGGCACAAGTCTGGCACAACTTTAGCACACCTCTGGCACAACTCTGTCACAACTCTGGCACAACTCTGGCACATCTCTGGCACAAATCTGGCACTACTCTGGCACAAATCTGGCACAAGTTTGGCACAACTCTTGCACAACTCTGGCACAACTATGGTACAACTATGGCACAACTCTGGCACACCTCTGGCACAACTATGGCACAACTCTGGCACAACCGTGGCACAATTCTGGCACAACACTGGCACAAATATGGCACAACTCTGGCACAAGTCTGGCACAACTCTGGCACAACTCTGGCACAACTCTGGCACAACTCTGGCACACCTGTGGCACAACTCTGGCACGACTTTGGCACGACTCTGGCATGACTCTGGTACAACTCAGGCACAAATATGGCATAACTCTGGTACAAATATGGTACAATTCTGGCACAACTCTGGCACAACTCTTGCACAACTATGGCACAACTCTGGCACAACTCTGGCACAACTCTGGCACAACTCTGGCACAACTATGGCACAAATCTGGCACAACTCTGGCACATCTCCGGCACAACTCTGGCACAACTCTGGCACAACTCTGGCACAACTCTGACACAACATTGGCACAACTCTGGCAAAGCTCTGGCACAACACTTCCACAACTCTGGCACAACTCTGGCATGACTCTAGCACAGCTATGGCACAAGTCTGGCACAACTCTGGCACAAGTCTGGCACAACTCTGGCAGAACTCTAGCAAAACTCAGGCACAACTCTGCCAGAAATCTGGCACAACTCCGACACAATTCTGGCACAACTCTGGCACAACCCGGAACAACTCTGGCATAACTCTGGCACAACTCTGGCACTACTTTGGCATAGCTCTGGCACAGCTCTGGTACAACTTTGGAACAACTCTGGCACAACTCTGGCAAAACTCTCGCACAACACTGGCACAACTCTGGCACTACTTTGGCACAAATCTGGCACAAATCCAGCACAACTCCAGCACAACTCTGGCACAACTCTTGCAAACCTCTGGCACAGCTCTGGCACAACTCTGGTACAACTCTGGCACAACTCTGGCAAAACTCTGGCAAAACTATAGCACAACTCTGCCACAACTCTGGCAAAAATCTGGCATACCTCTGGCACAAATCTGGCATAACTCTTGCACAACTATGGCACAACTCTTGTAAAACACTGGCACAACTATGGCACAACCCTGGCACAACTATGGCACAACTCTGGCACAACTCTGGCACAACTCTGGCACAACTCTCGCACAACTCTGGCACAACTCTAGCACAAGTCGGCACAACTCTTGCACAACTCTGGCACCAGTCTGGCATAACCCTGCCACAACTCTAGCACAACATTGGCACAGCTCTGGCACAACTCTGGCACAACTCTGGCACAACTCTGGCACAACACTGGCACAACTCTGGCAAAACTCTGGTACAACACTGGCACAACTCTGGTACAACCATGGCACAACGCTGGAACAACTCAGGCACAACTCCTGCACAACTCTGGCACAACTCAGGAAAAACTCTGGCACAACTCTGGCAAAACTCTGGCACAACACTGGCACAACTCTGGCACAACTCTGGCACAACTCTCGCACAACTCTAGAACAACTCTGGCACAACTCTGGGACAACACTGGAACAACTCTAGCACAATTCAGGCAAAACTCTGGCCCAACTGTGGCAGAACTTTGGCACAAATCTGGCACAACTCTGGCACAACTATGAAACAACTCTGGCACAGCTCTGAAAAAACTCTAGCACAACTTCGGCCCAACTCTGGCACAACTCTGCCATAACCCCGGCACAACTGTGGCACAACACTGGCACAACTCTGGCACAACTCTGGCAATACTCTAGCACAACTTTGGCAGAACTCTGGCACAACTCTGGCAAACCTCTGGCACAACTCTGGCACAACTCAGGCACAACTCTGGCACAAGTCTGGCACAACTCTGGCTCAAATCTTGCACAACTCTGGCACAACTCTGGCACAACTCTGGCACAACTCTGGCACAACTCTGGAACAACTCTGGCACCACTTTGCCACCAGATTTGGGCCAGAGTTATGCCAGAGTTCTTGTAGAATTGCTCCAGATTGTGCCAGCGCTGTGCCAGAGTTGTGCCAGAGTTGTGCCAGAGTTGTGCCAGAGTTGTTCCTGAGTTGTGTCAGAGGTGTGCCAGAGTTGTGCCAGAGTTGTGCCAGAGATGTGCATGAGTTGTGCTAGATTTTTGCCAGAGTTTTTTTGCCAGAGTTTTTCCAGAGTTGTGCCAGAGTTGTGCCAGAGTTGTGCCTAAGTTGTTTCATGGTTGTGCCAGAGTTGTGCCAAAGTTGTGCCAGAGTTGTGCCAGACTTGTGGCATAGTTGTACCAGAGTCATGCCTGAGTTATGCCAGAGTTGTACCAGTGTTGTGGCAGAGTTGTGCCAGAGTTTTGCCAAGTTTGTGCCAGAGTTGTGCCAGAGTTGTGCCAGAGTTGTGCCAGAGGTGTGCCAGAGTTGTTCCAGCGTTGTACCAGAGTTGTGCCAGAGTTGTGCCGGAGTTGTGCTAGAGTTGTGCCAGGGTTTTTCCATATTGGTGCCAGAGTTGTGCCATAGTTCCTCCGAAGTTGTGCCATAGTTGTGCCAGAGTTGTGCCAGAGTTGTGCCAAAGTTGTGCCAGATTTGTGCCATAGTTGTGCCAGAGTTGTGCTATGGTTTTGCCAGTGTTTTATAAGAGTTGTGCCATAGTTGTGCAAACATTGTGCCAGAGTTGTGCCAGTGTTGTGTCAAAGTTGTGCCAGAGGTATTCCAGAATTGTGCCAGAGTTATGCCATAGGTGTGCGAGAGTTGTGACAGAGTTATGGTAGATTTCTGCCAGATTTGTGGCAGAGTTGTGCTTTAGTTTAGCTGGAGTTTTGCCAGAGTTTTGCGAGAGTTGTACCAGGGTTGTGCCAGAGTTGTGCCAGAGTTGTGCCAGAGGTGTGCAAGAGTTGTGCCATAGTTGTGCTGGAGTTGTGCTGGAGTTGTGCCAGAGTTGTGCTAGAGTAGTGCTAGAGTTGTGCCAGTGATGCGCCAGAGTTTTTCCAGAGTTGTGCAAGACCTTTTCCAATGTTGTGCCAGAGTATTGCCAGAGCTGTGCCAGAGTAGTGCCAGAGTTGTGCCACAGTTGTACCAGAGTTGTTCCAGAGTTGTGCCAGAGTAGTGCCAGAGTTGTGCCAGAGTTGTGCCAAAGTTGTGCCAGAGTTTTGCCAGAGTTGTGCCAGAGTTGTGCCAGAGCTGTCTCAGAATTGTACCAGAGTTGTGCCAGAGTTGTGCCGGAGTTGTGCCAGAGGTGTGCCAGAGGTGTGCCAGAGTTGTGCCAGAGGTGTGCCAGAGGTGTGCCAGAGTTGTGCCAGAGGTGTGCCAGAGGTGTGCCAGAGTTGTGCCAGAGGTGTGCCAGAGGTGTGCCAGAGTTGTGCCAGAGGTGTGCCAGAGGTGTGCCAGAGTTGTGCCAGAGGTGTGCCAGAGGTGTGCCAGAGTTGTGCCAGAGGTGTGCCAGAGGTGTGCCAGAGTTGTGCCAGAGGTGTGCCAGAGGTGTGCCAGAGTTGTGCCAGAGGTGTGCCAGAGGTGTGCCAGAGTTGTGCCAGAGGTGTGCCAGAGGTGTGCCAGAGTTGTGCCAGAGGTGTGCCAGAGGTGTGCCAGAGTTGTGCCAGAGGTGTGCCAGAGGTGTGCCAGAGTTGTGCCAGAGGTGTGCCAGAGGTGTGCCAGAGTTGTGCCAGAGGTGTGCCAGAGGTGTGCCAGAGTTGTGCCAGAGGTGTGCCAGAGGTGTGCCAGAGTTGTGCCAGAGGTGTGCCAGAGGTGTGCCAGAGTTGTGCCAGAGGTGTGCCAGAGGTGTGCCAGAGTTGTGCCAGAGGTGTGCCAGAGGTGTGCCAGAGTTGTGCCAGAGGTGTGCCAGAGGTGTGCCAGAGTTGTGCCAGAGGTGTGCCAGAGGTGTGCCAGAGTTGTGCCAGAGGTGTGCCAGAGGTGTGCCAGAGTTGTGCCAGAGGTGTGCCAGAGTTGTGCCAGAGTTGTGCCAGAGTTGTGCGAGAGGTGTGCCAGAGTTGTGCCAGAGTTGTGCCAGAGTTGTGCTATCGTTGTGCCAGGGTTGTGCCAGAGTTGTGCCAAAATTGTGCTAGAGTTGTGCCAGAGTTGTGCCAGAGTTGTGCCAGATTTGTGCAAGAGTTGTTCCAGAGTTGTGTTATAGTTGTGCCAGAATTGTGCCTGCGTTTTGCCATAGTTGTGCTAGAGTTTTGCCAGAGTTTTGCCAGAGTTGTGCCAGACTTGTTCCAGATTTCTGCCAGAGTTGTGCCAGAGTTATGCCAGAGTTGTGCCTAAGTTGTGCCTCAGTTGTGCTCGAGTTGTGCCAGAGTTTTTCCAGAGTTCAGCCAGAGTTGTGCCAGAGGTTTTCCAGAGTTATGTCCGTGTTGTGCCAGAGTTGTGCCATAGTTGTGGCAGGGTTGTGCCAGAGTTGTGCCAGAGTTGTGCCCGAGTTGTTCTAGAGTTTTTTCAGAGTTGTGCCAGAGTTGTGCCATAGTTGTGGCAGAGTTGTGCCAGAGTCGTGCCAGAGTTGTGCCAGAGTTGGGCCAGAGTTGTGGCAGAGTTGTGCCAGAGTTGTGCCAGCGTTGTGCCATGGTTGTGCCATGATTTTGCCAGAGTTTTTCCAGAGTTGTGCCAGAGTTGGGCCAGTGTTTTGCCAGAGTTGTGCCAGAGTTGTGCCAAAAGTGTGCCAGAGGTGTGCAAAAGTTGTGCCATAGTTGTTCCATAGGTGTGGCAGAGTTGTGCAAGAGGTGTGCACGAGTTGTGCCAGAGCTGTACCACAGTTGTGCTAGAGTCTTGCCAGAGTTGTGCCAGAGTCGTGCCAGAGTTGTGCCAGTGTCTTGCCAGAGTTTTGCCAGAGTTGTGCCAGGGTTGGTCCAAAGATGAACCAGAGCTGTGTCAGAGTTGTGCAAGAGTTGTGCCAGAGTTGTGCCAGAGTTCTTCCGGAGTTGTGCCAGATTGTGCCAGCGCTGTGCCAGAGTTGTGCCAGAGTTGAGCCAGAGTTGTGCCGGAGTTGTGCAAGAGTTGTGCCAGAGTTGTGCCGAAGTTCTTCCAGAGTTGTGCCATAGTTCTGCCAGAGTTGTGCCAGAGTTGAGCCAGAGTTGTGCCGGAGTTGTGCAAGAGTTGTGCCAGAGTTGTGCCGAAGTTCTTCCAGAGTTGTGCCATATTGTGCCAGCGCTGTGCCAGAGTTGAGCCAGGGTTGTGCCAGAGTTGTTCCCGAGTTGTGTCAGAGGTGTGCCAGAGTTGTGCCAGAGATGTGCATGAGTTGTGCTAGATTTTTGCAAGAGTTTTTTGCCAGAGGTTTCCCAGAGTTGTGCGAGAGTTGTGCCTGAGTTGTGCCAGAGTTGTGCCAGACTTGTGCCATAGTTGTACCAGAGTCATGCCTGAGTAATGCCAGAGTTGTACCAGTGTTGTGCCAGAGTTGTGCCAGAGTTTTGCTAAGGTTGTGCCAGAGACGTGCCACAGTTGTGCCAGAGTTGTGCCAGAGTTTTGCCAGAGTTGTGCCAGAGTTTTGCCAGAGTTGTGCCAGAGTTGTTCCAGCGTTGTACCAGAGTTGTGCCTGAGTTGTGCCGGAGTTGTGCTAGAGTTGTGGCAGGGTTGTTCCAGATTGGTGCAAGAGTTGTGCTATAGTTGGGCCAGAGTTGTGCCGGAGCTGTGCCAGAGTTGTGGCAGATTTGTGCCAGAGATGTGCCAAAGTTGTGCCAGATTTGTGCCATAGTTGTGCCATAGTTGTTCCAGTGTTTTACAAGAGTTGTGCCATAGTTGTGCAAGAGTAGTGCCAGAGTTGTGCCAGAGCTGTGCCAAAGTTGTGCCAGAGGTATGTTAGAATTGTGTCAGAGTTCTGCCATAGGTTTGCGAGAGTTCTGCCAGAGTTATGCCAGATTGTTTCCAGAGTTGTGGCAGAGTTGTGCTATAGTTTATCCGGAGTTTGGCCAGAGTTGTGCCAGAGTTGTGCCAGAGTTGTGCCAGAGTTGTGCCAGAGGTGTCGAAGAGTTGTGCTGGAGTTGTGCTGGAGTTGTGCTGGAGTTGTGCCAGAGTTGTGCCAGAGTAGTGCCAGAGTTGTGCCAGTGATGCGCCAGAGTTTTGCGAGAGTTGTGTAAGACTTGTTCCAAAGTTATGCCAGAGTTGTGCCAGAGCTGTGCCGGAGTAGTGCCAGAGTTGTTCCAGTGTTGTGCCAGAGTTGTTCCTGAGCTGTGCCAGAGTTGTGCCAGAGTTGTGCCAGAGTTGTGCCAGAGTTGTGCCAGAGTTTTGCCAGAGTTGTGCCAGAGTTGTGCCAGAGCTGTGCCAGAATTGTACCAGAGTTGTGCCAGAGTTGTGCCTGAGTTGTGCCAGAGTTGTGCCAGAGTTATGCCAGACTTGTGCCAGAGTTGTGCCAGAGTTGTGCCAGAGTTTTGCCAGAGTTGTGCCAGAGTTGTGCCAGAGCTGTGCCAGAATTGTACCAGAGTTGTGCCAGAGTTGTGCCTGAGTTGTGCCAGAGTTGTGCCAGAGTTATGCCAGACTTGTGCCAGACTTGTGCCAGCGTTGTGCCAATGTGTGCCAAAGCTGCGCCAGAGTTGTGTCAGAGTTGTGCTAGAGTTTGGCCAGAGTTGTGCAAGAGTCATGCCAGAGTTTTGCCAGAGTCATGCCAGTGTTGTGCCAGAGTTGTGCCAGAGTTGTGCCATAGTTGTGCCACAGTTGTACGAGAATTGTGCCAAAGTTGTGCCAGAGTTGTGCCAGAGCTACGCCAGAGTTCTGCCAGAGGTGTGCCAGAGTTGTGCCAAAGTTGTGCCACAGTTGTTAGAAAGTTGTGTCATAGCTGTGCCAGGGTTTATCCAGAGTTGTGCCAGAGTTGTGCCAGAGTTGATCCACAGTTGTGCCAGAGTTTTACCAGAGTTGTGCAAGAGTTGTGCCAGAGTTGTGCCAGAGTTGTGCCAAATTTGTCCCAGACTTGTGCCATAGTTGTGCCAGAGTTGTGCCAGAGTTTTGCCACAGTTGTGCCAGAGTTGTGAATGAGTTGTGCCAGAGTTGTGCGAGAGTTGTGCGGGAGTTGTGCCAGCGTTGTGCCAGAGTCACACCAGAGATGTGCCAGGATTGTGCCAGATTTTTGCCAGAGTTGTGCCAGAGTTGTGCCAGATTTGTGCCAGAGTTGTGCCAGATTTGTAAGGATGTAACCGAGACCGGTCTCGCGATTCTGGAAGTGGAATCGGAATCGCAAGACCGAGTCCGGTCCCAGGATCGGACTCGCGATTCTCGTCTTGGAATTGCCAGTCTGCAGTATCGTGAGTCCACCGTCTGGGAATCGCGAGACCGGATACCACCGCCCTGTGCACCACCACATCCCGGTGGTTGTGCACAACCATCTTAATTGTCAGCCAGCAATTGCTCTGTGACCACCTCCAACTGCTTCAGCACCGCCAGCACACCACCACCACCTGTACACCTCGACCACACCACCAATTGACTAAACAGACAAGTGCACCATTACTCCTGCATAGCAGAACCTGTCTATGAATGCATTTCTCATGCTAGCCTAATGTGCTATCCAACCTTCCTATCCAAAGCTGTTTTCCAAATCTGTGTTGCTGTGTGAAAGTCAGTGTGCTAACCAAATCAGCTAACAAAGTATGTGTATAACTGAGTGTGCAAACCATATCGGCTAATCAAGTATATGGAGATGGGTCAGCAATGGAATCTTATGCTGCCCGTGATGGAAGGTTTTTGCTCATCTCCAATCACTAAACAAGGGTGGATCACAACACATGTTGTAACACAGCATAACCTTTTTGTGTCATCTCCATTCACTGAATTGAGGAATAACTGAACACAAGCAAGCATTGCTATGGATGCAAACATGGACTGGAACAAAAACATGGGAACAGACTTGGTTTAAAGCAAGTGAAGACATGACTAGTTCATCTCTAGAACATCATCATCGTCATCATCATCCCCCATGACAAAGCCACCACACCCATCCTCGTCGTTCTCATCCTCCTCTGAGTCCTCTGAACTACTGTCATCCTCCTCATCTTCATCTTTGTCAGCATCTTCATGCGCATCCTCTGCTGCAGCATCATCGCCATCTGCAACTGCCTTGTCCTGCGTGTGTGTTGCTTTCACGGCTTTCCTCACTGCGCGTCTTGCTGCCTTCTCCTTCTCCTCAATCTCTAGCAGCTCCTCAGCCACAGTACCATTGGGTGCCACTGGAAAATTCTTCAGTGCTGGATCGTTGATCCAGGTTTTGAGGCAGAGCAAATCCTGCACAGTCAGCTGGGACAGAGAATGTCGAAAGTCAGTCACAACTCTGCCTCCAAGTGAGAACATGCGCTCAGAGGGTGTGCTTGTTGCTGGTACGGCCAGCACATCCTGCACTACCAGAGCAAATGTAGGATATGTGGTGCAGTTCTCCTTGTAGAATTGCAAGATGTTGCAACGCCGTCCGCCTCTTGCCTCCTTCTTGTACAACTCCACCTCTTCTTCGATCGTGCCTGGCACCACCACCTGTACAGCAGGTTCTGGCTCTTCGTACAGCTCGTCCATCGGGTCTACTAGTGCGGCCTCCAGCATGCTCTGACGCCTCTGCTTCCCGCGCCCTTTTTTTGCAGCTGCTGCAGGACCACCCAGCTGTTCGCTGCTGCTAGCAGCTGCTGCTGTTGCGGGCATGTTGGTAGACATCGGCATCATGTCATCGTCGTTGTCAGCATCTGCTCCTGCCGATGCCTCTGCTGCCTCTGCTGCGGCTGCTGCCTCTGCTGCTGCAGCCGCAGCCCTCCGTGCGTCCTGTACCTTGGAAAAGTAGGGCTTGAAAAATTCAAGCACCTTGACCTCCAGCTCCACCGTTGACTTGATTCCCAGAAGCTGAATCGAACACGTGATAGGCAAATAAGGGAAGGCAAGGGAGAGTAACTTCATATGAGGAATCTAAAAGAACAATGTGAATACACTGAACCAACGCCACCACCACCACAACCGCCCCCTCCACCATCACCACCACCACCATCACCATGGCACTTTTTATACCTTGTGCACGTGGTCGAAGAATCGGAATCTGAACCGTGGATCGATCACTGTTGCAACCACATGGCGGATGCTACACTTCTTCACGTATTTCTCAAGCTGCAATCCCACAAGCACACAAACGATGATTGTCAAGAACATGAATACAAACCTACAGAAACCTACAGTGATTGTCCACCAGCACCCGTTTCTAACCTTGTCAACTGCACTGGCCAGCCCCGGCTGCAGTGTCAAGAGTAGCTTCTCCGTGCTGTCAAGACTCGCCTTCTTCTGCTTCTTCTCTGCTGCTTTGGTGGCCTTCACGCGCCAGATGTGGAGTTTCTGCAAGATTGTGCTAAAGAATGGCACCACAAGTGAGAGCGTAGGGTACTCCTGCCCACTGAGGTCCTCTGTGAAGCCCTTGAACGGCTTCAAAATCGCGATCACCATCCCCAGCAGCTCCCAACCCTGCCCACTGGGAATCAGGGCAGGATCCCGGGACTGGAGCCACTCGTCAAGCACCTCTTTTATTCTCACCACCCTCTCACACATGTCAAGCGTGCTGTTCTATCTCGTGGGAGTGTCAAGGTGCAGGGAGAGGTAGTTGACACCGCGGGCCTGACAAGCGTTGATGAGCGACTGCTCACGCTTTGCAGACCTGCTCACATGATTCACTATGTCTCGGGCCACCCGAAGGTGGTCCTCCACCTGCTCCACTGCAATCAAGTCTTTCACAGCCAGGTTGAGAATATGGCCCATGCATCGGATGTGGCCGTTCTTGTCAAACCTGTCGTTCTGCAGCACCAAAAACTTGTCAACCATTGAGTCGTTCACGCTGTCGTTATCCATGGTCACACAGTAGATTTTGTCCCAAAGTCCCCACTCCTTGACAGCAGTAGCAAACAAGTCAAAGACAGTGGCGGCTGTGGCATCATCATTGCAAGACGGGAATGCCAACGCCACACTCTGCATCTGCCAGTCGGCAATCCAGTGTGCCGTCACACCCAAATATTTGTGATTGGCGTCAGATTGCCAACCATCGGTCGTGAAAGACACCCCTGAAACCACCGCCAAGAACAACTTCCGGAGCTTCTTGCAAAACGCAGCAGCTCCATTCTTCAATAGCCGCGTTAGTGTGATCCTACCAGGCAGGATAGCAAAAGGATTGCAGTGGAGGAAAGCTTGCCGTAACCAGAACGATTCGATGCTCAAGAAACTCTGGTTTTTATCCA
>SZWC01001439.1:272716-287676 GCA_023375785.1 Penium margaritaceum
GGCATCAAGTGGGAACCCACTACGCCGTACTCGCCACAGTCCAACGGAGTGGCGGAGCGGGCGAACCAGACGCTGCTCAACATGGTGCGGACCATGCTTGTGGATGCGGGGTTGCCGCGAGGTTTCTGGGTGGAGGCTGTGCGTACAACAAGCTACACCATCAACCTCACCCCAACAGCGGTGCTGAAGGGTAAGGGCGGCTGGAAGACGCCGCAGGAGGTTTGGAGCGGGCGCAAACCAAACAAGGTGCACCTGAAGGTGTTCGGGTGCAAGGCGCACGCGATGGTGCAGGCGGCACAACGACGCGACAGCAAGCTGGAACCGCGGGCGAAGCCGTGCTTGTTCCTCGGCTACGAGAGTGCGCAAAAGGCGTATCGGCTCTGGGACCCGCGCACGCAAGAGATCATCCGCAGCCGTGACGTCAACTTCGACGAGCAGCAGAGCTTCAGCAGCAACAGCAACGACATGAGCGTCGGGAACACTCCAAAACAGGGGGAGTGGTTCCAGCTCCTTGACTACGAGAAGGAGCCAGCAGACGCGGAGGTTGATGATGCAACGTCGGAGCGCGGCGGTGCAGCAGGTGCAGCAGCTGCCGCGGAGGAGTCTGACGATGATACAGCTGGGCTGGAGATCTGGCGGAATGATCCGTCGAAGGAAGCACCGCGGGTGCCGAAGCGCGCACTCCTGGCGGAGTTCGCGTCGGGCGTCGGAGAGAAATCCTCCGGACGCGCCGCTCGTCCGGTTGATGGTTCACCGGAGCGGGAAGAATCCTCGGGAAGCCGTCCGGTTGATGATTCACCGGAGCGGGCTGAGTCGGAAGAATTGCAGGAGAGCGACGAGACGCCACCGAGACTGCCGCGCTGCAGCGGGAGGCAGCGGAGAGCGGGGAAGCGTTTTGACACAGGCACCGGTCGATGGATCGGCATGATGCGGTGCATGCTGGCTGCATCAACGGAGCCGACGACCGTGCAAGAGGCGCTTGCGCGGCCCGAGGGAAAGCAGTGGGACGCCGACATCAAGTCGGAGTTGGCGTCCATTGCAGAAAACGACACGTGGCAGCTGGTTGACAGGCCGAAAGACGCCAAGGTCATTGGCTCCAAGTGGGTCTTCAAGACCAAGTTCACAAAGGAAGGTGTGGTTGACAAGTACAAGGCGCGGCTCGTGGCAAAGGGGTACATACAGCGTAAGGGCAAACACTACGATGAGATGTTTGCCCCCGTCGCCAAGTTCACAAGCATCCGGGTGATCCTTGCGGTGGCAGCCGCAAAGGACATGGAGCTCCACCAAATGGACATAAAGACGGCCTTCCTCAATGGCATCATTGACAAGGAAATCTACATGGAGGTGCCAGAGGGGGTGGAGGCGCCGGAGGGCAAGGTGTGCAAGCCTCGGAAGTCCTTGTACGGGCTAAAACAATCACCCCGATGCTGGTACCAACAGATGGACAGCTTCATGGCACAACTCGGTTTCAAGCGCTGTGAGGCGGATCACAGTGTGTACGTGTGGCGCAGCAAGAAGCTCCATTAGATTGTCGCACTCTACGTGGACGATCTGATCTTGTGCTCCTCAGACCTGCCAAGCCTACAGTAGTTGAAAGAGCAGCTGAGCAGCAGGTTCTAGATGTCAGACATGGGGGAGCTGGAGTTCTACCTCGGGGTGAGCATTACGCGGAACCGGAGGGTGCGCACGCTTGAGCTCGGGCAGGCCAAATACGTGGCCGAGGTGCTGAAGCGGTACGGCATGGAGGACTGCAAACCAGTGTGCAGTCCTGTCTCCACGACCTATGAACTAAGTGTGGCAATGGCGCCGCAAACAAAAGAAGAGAGGGAGGATATGGCAGGGGTGCCCTACCAATCGGCGGTGGGCAGCCTCATGTACACCATGGCGGCGACTCGACCGGACCTGGCCTACGCGGTGGGCCAAGCGAGCAGGTACGTGGCCGATCCAGGGCCACTACACTGGCAGGCGGTCAAGCGCATCCTCCGCTACCTGCAGGTGACGTGGCACGCGCGCCTGAGGTTCGACTGCAAGGGGCGGGCGGACCCTTTGCGCCTGGTCTGCTACACGGATGCAGAATACGCTGGCGATGTGGACAAGCGGAAGTCCACATCCGGCTACGTGTTCTTCCTCGCTGGTGCAGCGGTCTCGTGGTGCAGCACGAAGCAGGACTGCGTCACCACCTCCACAGTGGAACCTGAGTACATCGCGCTGGCCGAGGCGGTCAAGGAAGCGGTGTGGCCCCGCAGGTTGCTGGGGGAGCTGGGCGTGCCGCAGCTGGAGCCTACGGTGGTGCACGAGGACAACACCGGCTCCATCTCGCTGACCAACAACCCGACGCAGCACAGGAGGACGAAGCACATCGACGTGCGTTATCACTACGCACGGGACATGGTCGAGAAGGGGCAGGTGGTGCTCCAGCACTGCAGCACGCATAGCATGCTTGCGGATTGCTTGACCAAAGCGCAACCCGCGGACCGGCACACCATGAGCGTGGCCGGACTTGGGATGACCAGCTATGATGGGCTGGAGGGCGCAGCGGAAGATGAGTGAGAGCAAGCAGGAGCAGCGGGCATGGAAGGTGCAAGGGGGAGAATGTTGAAAATTTGCCCCTCCGCATGCCCAAGTGCGGCGCCGGGAGGCGCTGACGAGCCGCTAGAAAATGGAAACTCTGCTCCGGTGGATCTGGCGACTCGACATTTGCTTGGATCCTAAAATGGAGGATTGCCCCTGAAAGGTGACGAGTTGCTAAATCCGGTGGAAGTTGTTTTGCCAGAATCGGACAAGTATCGAGGGAGATATGGCTTTCCAAAGTTATGGCATGCGCAGCGGCTCTGGGAGCCGGCTGCGACTCGAAATCCGGTCGATAACTGACCGGACCGAGTAACAAAAATACCATCTGGAGAAAATGCTCCAATAGGCCTGCCGAGGCGTCCGGTGGATGATCCACCTGATCCGGCAGATCATCCACCGGATCCAGTAGTGCAGGTTGTTGCTGAGGGACAGCCAAAATCCTGGCTCGGCGTCCGAAACTCAGTATTACGTTTTGTTACTCGGGGACTTAGTCAAAATTCTGACTGCAGGTCCGCGGACATGTTTCAAACCTCGTCACACCCCATCACCAAACACGACTTAAAAGTGGGTAGGGTGTGTGGAAACAGTGCAGGGGAACCCCACACCATGTGCAATGGGACATGCGCCTTGGGAAAGGCGCTTCGCATGTGAATGAAGGCGCCACGGCGAGTGGCGGCGTCAGGCTTCTGTGGTGGGTGAGACCTGCGCTTTGGCAAGCATAACTTGAGCTACTCTTGGCCGAATTGCACACGGTTTGGTGCGTTAGAAAGCTCATGACTAGCCCTATAAATGTTGTGATCATGTCCGTGCTAAAAAACTAACTCAAAACGTCATTATTCCCTTCGCAAACTGACTGTCTCTAAATTCCTTCTCACTTAGCGTGAGGCGACCAGAAAGCTCACGCTTAGTCTTAGATTCGCCCAAAACAGTAGACGTGAATCACTAAAGGTGATCAGACAAACGTCGGGACCGCACCACACAGATCTCATCCTGACAATTACTCGGTAGAGGGTCCGTTGGTCAGTCGATGGCCGTTAACGGCTATTTGGAGTTATCACGAAGATGGTTCTTGGCTGGAGCTGAACCGTTATTGAGAGTGCTTGGAATATCCAAGCGAGAGGAGTTGATGTGGTCATGTTTTGAATTATGAAACCCCCCATAAAGATGACCAAAATGTGTTGTCCCCGAGTTGGAATGAATTTCAGGGATCTACCGGTTAGATGGAGGTGGTGCAAAGGGAAGAGAGGCCAAGGTATTTCAAGGAGGTGGAAGCGGCAGCTAATAAAGTGATACTTGACAGTGTGAGGTGGTGCGTAGATGATAAAGGCGATACCCATGAGCACATTGTTGGTGAATGTGTCAGAAGAATACAATGAGAGGAGAAGGGAATAGCAGAAGCAGGCAGAAGCAATGGGACATGCACAAGCATATCAGTGAGAGGACAAAGGAATAGGGATGTCAGACGTCCCGAGGAGTTTGCCGCAGGGCTTGCCCACAAGCAAGACAACAAAGACATGAGGGAGACGAGAGGAAGTGAGAGAGTGAAAGTGAAGCGAGTGATGGGTCATTGCATGTTGGGCAAGGGATCAAGGGTGACGAAGCGAAGGGCGGTGAGCTAAGAGTGGTTGGGGAAGGCAGAGTGAGCGAGGAGTGAGCAGAGCAAGTACACGGCGGCGAAGCCGTGGAACCAAAGGTGAACAGGATGATCATAATTGGTCTGGTTAACTTGGGAGGGAATGAACATCCTCCATATATGCAACAAAACAGGACAAGAACACATCAGCAATGGCTTAATCTGCGCTAGCCGGACGCGCTTGCGGGACAACCGCTGATTAGGAGATTACTCAGTAGAGGGTCCGTTGATCGGTCGATGACCGTCAACGTCTAGTTGGAACGATCACCGAGGTGGTCCTTGGCCGGAGCTGAACCATTATTGAGAGTGCTTGAAATATCAAAGCGATAGGAGTTGTTGTGGTCATCTTCTGAATTCTGACACCCCACGTGAAGTTGACCACTATGTGTTATCCCCGATTTTGAATGAAATTCAGAGATCTACCAGTTCACTGGAGGTGGTGGAAAGGGGAGAGAGGCCAGGGTAGGTCGAGGAGGTGGCAGCGGCAGCTGATCCACTGCTATTTGCCAGGGTGAGCTGGTGCGTAGATGATAAAGGTGATACCCATGAGCGCATCATTGGTGAATGGTGTGGAAGACCTTGTCCAATGGGTTGGTGCCTGGACAGTGGCTTTGGATGATGTCGTGAGAGGCTGTATTGGTGGTGAGGTAGAGGAGTCCGAGGACAAGTTCTTTGATTTGGAACAAATGATCCCAGTGTATATATAGGGACGCAGCAGTGGGGAAACATGTTTGGGTTTTTCCGACAAAGGACCGGAAGTTGAGGACGTCCTCCACATTGCTGTGGTCCGCGGTGATGCATTGAACCATAGTTTTCTAGTTAGGACACCGCTCTGAGAGGTTAGGGTGCCCTTGTTCGTTGAAGTGGAGGATGAGTGAGGATTCGATGATAGAGCCAACTCCAGATAGTGTATCTTGGACTCAGTGTGTCATGATAGATAGTTGACTGTATAATCACTCTGTGGATGCGATGATGTCCTTTTGGTTGTTGAGTAGGGAGATGGAACGCAGCAGGGAGAAGATCACGGCCAGTTTTAGATGCTGATGGTTGCTGCTGAGGAGAACGGATGATTGAGGCCGATGGAAGGAAACGGGGTGATGTTGCAGGAGTAGGCGCAGGGACGGCTCTGTGAGCGCTGAGGAAGTTTTGGCGTGGGCACAGGTTGTCGCGCAATAGGCGATGCAACCGGATGGATCCTTGTGCCAAACGGAGAACAATGCTGGAGGCGGAGGAGCGACTGATGACGGAGTGAGGGCAGGGGCAAAACCATGTGTGCTGCGGAAGTTTTAGCATGGGTGCAGGTCGTTGCAAGAGTGGCGATGCGACTGGGCGGATCCTTGTGCCGAGCGGAGAATGATGCTGGAGGCGGAGGAGCGACTGATGATGGAGTGGGCGGAGGGGCGAAACTTCGTGTGCTACGGAAGTCTCGGCGTGGACGCAGATCATCGTGAAACATGCAATGCGACCGGGTGCATCCTTGTGCCGAGCGGAGAATGATGATGGAGGCGGAGGAACGACTGATGACGGAATAGGCAAAGGGGCGACACCACGTGCGCTGCGGAAGTTTTGGCATGGGTAAAGGTTGTCGCTAAATGGACGATGCGACCGGGCGGATCCTTGTGCGGCGCAGAGAATTAAGCGGAAGTGCAGGAACAGATGATGACGGAGTAGGCGCAGGGGTGGAACCACGTGCGCGGCAAAGTGATGACGATGAGAATGATGGCAGAGCTGAAGCTGATGCAGAGGTAGTTTGAGGAAGGCAGAGGAAGCTGGGATGAGACTGATGCAAGTGAGGAGCTGGAGGATACTGATGTGTGATGATGACTGGTGTGAGATGAAGTTTATGAGGTGGCGACGGTAGTGGAAGGAAGACGAAGAAGTGAGGTAAGCTCCAGCAGGTGCATGTGAGGTAGCCGGTTGCTTGTATGTCAAGAGAGTGATGGCTTGTTCCCCAGTTGCTTGATGCATGAGCGGCAAGACTGGTGCTGTCCGATGGCTTGCCAGCTGGAGAAAGACGGTTACGACAGAGAAGGCTAGAGATGAGCAGAGCTGTCCGTCTGCGATTTTCAGGAGAGTGATGGCCTGTTCCCCAGTTTGATCGAAACAGGAGGAGGAAGACTGGTGGTGTCCAATGTCCTTACGGCGGTTGGCAACCTGCTGCTGCTGATGATGCGAGAAGGCGGTGCGAGGGTCCGGCTCAAGACGATGAGGGCAAGGAGGTGGATGTGGATGGGGCAGATGGAGCAGATGAGGTAGTGGGAACAGATGAGGAAGACAACGGCACTTGTAGTAGCTGGAGTGAAGAGGGTGGGCAGATGACGAGCGGCAAGAAGCTTGTAGGAAGATGGCGACAAGCAGCGGCTCGGGAGCTGCTTGAGGCTGATATCGATGTCGTGTCACCAAATGTTGACCAGGGGCGTGGATTGGGCACAGGGCTTGATCAGGATGACAAGGAGTCTCTTAATCTTGAGAAGCAATCGGAGTTGTGCTGCCGACGTTAGTTGCTGGTGAAGCAGAGTGACGTAAAGTGATAGTGGTGGCGGCAGATGAATGCTGGACTGAGCGGTAGCAGAGCGGCAACTGGGTTACGGGGTACCAGGTGATATAGCATGTTGCTGTGATACCATGTCAAACGAATGCAATGACTGGAGACGGTAGTAGCAGAAGCAAACAGAAGCAATGGGACATGCACAAGCATGTCAGCGAGATGAAAAAGGCAGGGGGACATGAGACGTACCAAGGCGTTTGTTGCAGAGCTTTCCCAGAAGTGAGACAACTAAGATGTGAGGTAGACAAGAGGCGGTGAGAGACCGAAAGTTAAGCGAGTGATGGGTCGTTACGTGCTGGAAAGAGGGATCAAGGGTGACGAAGTGAAGGGCGCTGAGCTAAGAGTGGTTGGCAAAAGTAGAGTGAGCGAGGAGCAAGCAGAGCGAGTACACGGCGGCAAAGCTGCAGAACCAACAGTGAACAGGATGAGCAGAAGTGTTCTGGTTAACTTGGGAGGGAATGAATATCCTCCATATATGCAACAGAATAGGAAAAAATCACATCAGAAACGGATTATTTTGCTCTAGCTGGACGCGCTTGCGGGGCAACCGCTTATTAGGTGATGACGCAGTAGAGGGTCCGTTGATTGGTGGATGACCATCGACTAGTTGGAATTATCGCTGAGATGGTCCGTTGCCGGAGCTGAACCGTTATTGAGAGTGCTTGGAATATCCAAGCAAGAGGAGTTGATGTGTTCATATTCTGAATTATGACACCCCCCGTGAAGATGACCACTATGTGTTGTCCTTGAGTTTGAATGAAGTTCAGGGATGTACCGGTTCACTGGAGGTGGTGGAAAGGGGAGAGAGGCCAAGGTAGGTTCAGGAGGTGGCAGTGGCAGCTGATCCATTGCTGTTTTCCAGGGTGAGTTGGTGCATATATGATAAATGTGATACCCATGAGCGCATCGTTGGTGAATGGTGTGGAACACCTTGCCCAATGGGTTGGTGCCTAGGCAGTGGCTTTGGAGGATGTCGTGAAAGGATGTGTCGGTGGTGAGGCAGAGGAGGCCGATGACCAGTTGTTTGATTTGGAACCAATGATCCCAATAGAGTCATATGGATGCAGTGGTGGGAAAATCTGCTTGGGTTTCTCTCACAAAGGGCCGGAAGTGGATGACGTCCTCCACATTCCTGTGGTCCCCGGAGATGCATCAAACCATAGTTTCCAGGTAGGACACCACTCTAAGAGGTTGTGGTACCCTTGTTCGTTGAAGTGGAGGATGCCCGAGGGCTCGATGATAGAGCCAAGTCTAGAGAGTGTTTATTGGACCCAGTGTGTCATGATAGGTACTTTACTGTATATTCACTAAGTGGAGGCGATGATGTCCTTTTGGTTGTTGAATATGGTGAAGGAATGCAGAGGGAGAAGATGACGGCCAGTTTCAGATGCTGATCGTTGCTGCTGTGGAGGACGGATGATCAAGGCTGATGGAAGGAAGCAGGGTGATGTTGCACGAGTAGGCGCACGGGCGGCACTCTGTGCGCTGAGGAAGTTTTGGCGTGGACACAGGTTGTCGCGCAATGGACAATGCAACTGGACAGATCCTTGTGCCGAACGGAGAACGATGCTGGAGGCGGAGGAGCCACTGATGACGGAGTGGGCGTAGGGGCAAAATCACGTGTGCTGCGGAAGTTTCGGCATGGGTGCAGGTTGTCGCAAGAGTGGCAATGCGACTGGGCAGATCCTTGTGCCAAGCAGAGAATGATGCTGGAGGCGGAGGAGAGACCGATGACGGAGTGTGCATAGGGACGAAACCTCATACACTGTGGAAGTTTCGGCATGGGCGCAGGTCCTCGCGAAACAGGCGATGCGACCGGGCGGATCCTTGTGCCGAGCGGATACCAATGCTGGAGGCAAAGGAACGACTGATGACGGAGTGGGCGCAGGGACGACACCACATGCACTGTGGAAGTGTTGGCGTGGGTACAGGTTTTCGCTAAACAGGCAATGTGAACAGGCGGATCCTTGTGCCAAACAGAGAATAATGCAGAAGCGGAGGAACAGATGATGACGAAGTGGGCGCAGGGGTGGAACCACGTGCGCGGCAAAGTGATTTTGACGAGAACGATGGCAGAGCTGAAGTCGATACAGAGGCAGTTCGAAGGAGGCAGAGGAGGCTGGGATGAAACTGATGCAATGGAGGAGACTGAGGATACTGATGGGTGATGAGGGCTAATGCAAGATGAAGTTGATGAGATAGTGACGGCTGTAGAAGGAAGAAGAAGAAGCGATGTAGGCTGCAGCAGGTGCAGGTGAGGTAACCGGTTGCTCTGATGTCAAGAAAGTGACGGCTTGTTCCCTAGTTTGCTCGATGCATGAGCGGGAAGACTGGTGGTGTCCGATGTCTTGACAGCTAGAGAAAGACGGTTACGACAGAGAAAGCTAGAGATGAGCAGAGGTGTCCGTCTGCGATTGTCAAGAGAGTGACGGCTTGTTTCCCAGTTGGCTCAAAACAGGAGCACGAATATAGGTGGTGTCCGATGTCCTAACGGCGGATGGCAACCTGCTACTGATGATGATGCAAGAAGGCAGTGCAAGGGTGCGGCTCCAGACAATGAGTGCAAGGAGGTGGATGTGGATGAGGCAGATGGAGCAGATGAGGCAGGGGGAACATATCAGGAAGACAAGGGCACTTGTGGCAGCTGGAGTGACGGGGTGGGCAGATGGCCGACGGCAGGAAGCTTCAAGGAAGATGGTGACAAGCAGCGACACGCGAGCTACTTGAGACTGATATCGACATCGTGTCACCAAATGTTGACAAAGAGCGTGCTTTGGGCGCAGGGCTTGATCAGGATGACAAGGAGTCCCTGGCACAATTATGGCACAACTAAGGCAAAACTATGGCAGAACTCTGGTACAACTCTGGCACAACTCTGGCACAACTCTGGCACAACTCTGGCACAACTCTGGCACAATTCAGGCATAACTCTGGCACAATTCTGGCACAAGTCCACCACAACTCCCACACATCTCTGGCATAACTGAGGCACAAGCCTGGCATAACTCTTGCACAACTATGGCACAACTCTGGCACAACGCTGCCACAATTACAGCACAACTCTGGCACACCTCTAGTGTAAATCAGGCACAACTCTGTAACACCTATGCCACAATTGTGGAACAACTCAGGCACAACTCTGGCACAACTCTGGCTCAGGTATGGCACAACTCTGGCACATCTGGCACAACTCTGGCAAAACTATAGCAAAATTCTTGTACAACTCTAGCAAAACTATGGAACAACTCTGGCACAACGCCGGCACAACCCTGGCACAACTCTGGCACAACTCTGGCAAAACTCTGGCACAACTCTGGCACAACAGGCACAACTATGGCACAACTCTGGCACAAATCTGGCACAACTGTGGCACAACTCTAGCACAGCCCAGGCACAATTCTGGCACAACTCTGGCAAAACTCTGGCACAACTCTGGTACAACCCCGGCACATTAGGCACAGCTTTGGTACAACTTTGGCACAACTCTTGTACAACTCTGGAAGAACTCTGGCACAACTCTGGCAGAACTCTGGCACAACTCTGGCACAACTCTGGCACAACTCTGGCACAACTCTGGCACAACTCTGGCACAACTCTGGCACAACTCTGGCACAACTCTGGCACAACTCCGGCACAACTCTGGCACAACTCTGGCACAAGTCTGGCACTAGTCTGGCACAACTCTGGCACAACTCTGGCACAGCTCTGGCACAGCTCTGGCACAGCTCTGGCACAGCTCTGGCACAGCTCTGGCACAGCTCTGGCACAGCTCTGGCACAGCTCTGGCACAGCTCTGGCACAGCTCTGGCACAGCTCTGGCACAGCTCTGGCACAGCTCTGGCACAGCTCTGGCACAGCTCTGGCACAGCTCTGGCACAGCTCTGGCACAGCTCTGGCACAGCTCTGGCACAGCTCTGGCACAGCTCTGGCACAGCTCTGGCACAGCTCTGGCACAGCTCTGGCACAGCTCTGGCACAGCTCTGGCACAGCTCTGGCACAGCTCTGGCACAGCTCTGGCACAGCTCTGGCACAGCTCTGGCACAGCTCTGGCACAGCTCTGGCACAGCTCTGGCACAGCTCTGGCACAGCTCTGGCACAGCTCTGGCACAGCTCTGGCACAGCTCTGGCACAGCTCTGGCACAGCTCTGGCACAGCTCTGGCACAGCTCTGGCACAGCTCTGGCACAGCTCTGGCACAGCTCTGGCACAGCTCTGGCACAGCTCTGGCACAGCTCTGGCACAGCTCTGGCACAGCTCTGGCACAGCTCTGGCACAGCTCTGGCACAGCTCTGGCACAGCTCTGGCACAGCTCTGGCACAGCTCTGGCACAGCTCTGGCACAGCTCTGGCACAGCTCTGGCACAGCTCTGGCACAGCTCTGGCACAGCTCTGGCACAGCTCTGGCACAGCTCTGGCACAGCTCTGGCACAGCTCTGGCACAGCTCTGGCACAGCTCTGGCACAGCTCTGGCACAGCTCTGGCACAGCTCTGGCACAGCTCTGGCACAGCTCTGGCACAGCTCTGGCACAGCTCTGGCACAGCTCTGGCACAGCTCTGGCACAGCTCTGGCACAGCTCTGGCACAGCTCTGGCACAGCTCTGGCACAGCTCTGGCACAGCTCTGGCACAGCTCTGGCACAGCTCTGGCACAGCTCTGGCACAGCTCTGGCACAGCTCTGGCACAGCTCTGGCACAGCTCTGGCACAGCTCTGGCACAGCTCTGGCACAGCTCTGGCACAGCTCTGGCACAGCTCTGGCACAGCTCTGGCACAGCTCTGGCACAGCTCTGGCACAGCTCTGGCACAGCTCTGGCACAGCTCTGGCACAGCTCTGGCACAGCTCTGGCACAGCTCTGGCACAGCTCTGGCACAGCTCTGGCACAGCTCTGGCACAGCTCTGGCACAGCTCTGGCACAGCTCTGGCACAGCTCTGGCACAGCTCTGGCACAGCTCTGGCACAGCTCTGGCACAGCTCTGGCACAGCTCTGGCACAGCTCTGGCACAGCTCTGGCACAGCTCTGGCACAGCTCTGGCACAGCTCTGGCACAGCTCTGGCACAGCTCTGGCACAGCTCTGGCACAGCTCTGGCACAGCTCTGGCACAGCTCTGGCACAGCTCTGGCACAGCTCTGGCACAGCTCTGGCACAGCTCTGGCACAGCTCTGGCACAGCTCTGGCACAGCTCTGGCACAGCTCTGGCACAGCTCTGGCACAGCTCTGGCACAGCTCTGGCACAGCTCTGGCACAGCTCTGGCACAGCTCTGGCACAGCTCTGGCACAGCTCTGGCACAGCTCTGGCACAGCTCTGGCACAGCTCTGGCACAGCTCTGGCACAGCTCTGGCACAGCTCTGGCACAGCTCTGGCACAGCTCTGGCACAGCTCTGGCACAGCTCTGGCACAGCTCTGGCACAGCTCTGGCACAGCTCTGGCACAGCTCTGGCACAGCTCTGGCACAGCTCTGGCACAGCTCTGGCACAGCTCTGGCACAGCTCTGGCACAGCTCTGGCACAGCTCTGGCACAGCTCTGGCACAGCTCTGGCACAGCTCTGGCACAGCTCTGGCACAGCTCTGGCACAGCTCTGGCACAGCTCTGGCACAGCTCTGGCACAGCTCTGGCACAGCTCTGGCACAGCTCTGGCACAGCTCTGGCACAGCTCTGGCACAGCTCTGGCACAGCTCTGGCACAGCTCTGGCACAGCTCTGGCACAGCTCTGGCACAGCTCTGGCACAGCTCTGGCACAGCTCTGGCACAGCTCTGGCACAGCTCTGGCACAGCTCTGGCACAGCTCTGGCACAGCTCTGGCACAGCTCTGGCACAGCTCTGGCACAGCTCTGGCACAGCTCTGGCACAGCTCTGGCACAGCTCTGGCACAGCTCTGGCACAGCTCTGGCACAGCTCTGGCACAGCTCTGGCACAGCTCTGGCACAGCTCTGGCACAGCTCTGGCACAGCTCTGGCACAGCTCTGGCACAGCTCTGGCACAGCTCTGGCACAGCTCTGGCACAGCTCTGGCACAGCTCTGGCACAGCTCTGGCACAGCTCTGGCACAGCTCTGGCACAGCTCTGGCACAGCTCTGGCACAGCTCTGGCACAGCTCTGGCACAGCTCTGGCACAGCTCTGGCACAGCTCTGGCACAGCTCTGGCACAGCTCTGGCACAGCTCTGGCACAGCTCTGGCACAGCTCTGGCACAGCTCTGGCACAGCTCTGGCACAGCTCTGGCACAGCTCTGGCACAGCTCTGGCACAGCTCTGGCACAGCTCTGGCACAGCTCTGGCACAGCTCTGGCACAGCTCTGGCACAGCTCTGGCACAGCTCTGGCACAACTCTGGCACAACTCTGGCACAACTCTGGCACAACTCTGGCACAACTCTGGCACAACTCTGGAACAACTCTGGTACAACTCTGGTACAAGTCTGGCACAACTCTGGAACAACTCTGGCACAAATCTGGCCCAACTTTGGCACAACTCAGGCAGAACTCTGAAAAAAGTCTTGCACAACTATGGCACAACGTTTGCACATCTCTGGCAAAACTTTGGAACAACTCTGGCACAACTCTGGCACAACTCCGGCACAACTCTGGCACAACTCTGGCACAAGTATGGTACAACTCTGGCACGAATCTGGCACAACCCTGGCACAACTCTAGCACCACTCCGGCACAACTCTGGCACAACTCTGGCACAAGTGTGGCACAACTCTGGCACAGCTCTAGTACAGCTCTGGCACAACTCTGTAACACCTATTGGACAACTGTGGAGTAACTATAGCACAACTCTGGCACAACTCTCGCACAACTCTGGCACAACTCTCGCACAACTCTGGCACAACTCTCGCACAACTCTGGCACAACTCTCGCACAACTCTGGCACAACTCTCGCACAACTCTGGCACAACTCTCGCACAACTCTGGCACAACTCTCGCACAACTCTGGCACAACTCTCGCACAACTCTGGCACAACTCTCGCACAACTCTGGCACAACTCTCGCACAACTCTGGCACAACTCTGGCACAACTCTGGCACAAATGTGGTACAAATCTAGCACAACTCCGGCACAATTCTGGCACATCTCTGGCACAACTCTGGCACAAATCTGGCACAACTCTGGCACAACTCTGGCACAACGTTTGCACAACTCTGGCAGAACTCTAGCATAACTCTGGCACATCACCGGCAAAGTTCTGGCACAACTCTGGAATAACTGTGGCAAAAATCTGGCATAAATCTGGCACAACTCTGGCACAACTCTGGGACAACTCTTTCACAACTCCTGCACAACCCTGGCACAACTCTGGCACAACTCTGGCACAACTCTGGCACAACTCTGCCACAACTCTCGCACAAGACTGGCACAACTCTGGCACAACTCTGGCACAACTCTGGGACAACTCTTTCACAACTCCTGCACAACCCTGGCACAACTCTGGCACAACTCTGGCACAACTCTGGCACAACTCTGCCACAACTCTCGCACAAGACTGGCACAACTCTGGCACAACTCTGGCACAAATCTTACACAACTATGAAACAACTCTGGCATAACTCTGGCACAACTCTGGCACAACTCTGGCACAACTCTGGCACAACTCTGGCACAAGTCTGGCACAACTCTGGCAAAATGATGGAACAACTCTTGTACAACACTGGCACGACTATGGAACAAATCTGGCACAATTCTGGCACAACTATGGCGCAACTCTGGCACAATTATGGCACAACTCTTGCACAATTATGGCACAACTCTGGCACAATTATGGATCAACTCTGGCACAACTATGGCACAAGTCTGGCACAACTATGGCACAGCTCTGGCACAACTCTGGCACAAGTCTGGGACAATTCTGGCACAACTCTGGCACAAATATGGCACAACTCTGGGAAAACACTAGCACAACTCTGGCAGAACGTTCGCACAACTATGGCACAACTCTGGCAGAACTATGGCACAACTCTGGCACGACTCTGGCACAACCCTGGCACAACTCTAGCACAACTCTTGCACAACTCTGGCACAAATCTGGCACAACTCTGGCACAACTGTGGTAAAAATATGTCACAACTCTGTCACAACTCTGGCACAACTCTGGCACAACTCTGGAACAACTCTGGCACAACTCTGGCACTAGTCTGGCACAACTCTGGCACAACTCTGGCACAACTCTGGCACAACTCTGGCACAACTCTGGCAGAACTCTGGCACAACTCTGG
>SZWC01001440.1:5737-26531 GCA_023375785.1 Penium margaritaceum
CCAACCCAACTTCCAACCCAACTTCCAGCCCAGCTTCCAACCCAGCTTCCAACAAAACTTCCAGCCCAAATTCCAACCCCACTTCCAATCCAACTTCCAACCCAACTTCCAACCCAACTTCTAATCCAACTCCCATTCCAACTTCCATCCCAACTTCCATCCCAACTTCCATGCCAACTTCCATCCCAACTTCCAACCCAATTTCCAACCCAACTCTCAACCCAACTGCCAACCCAACTTCCAACCCAATGTACAATCCAACTTCCAATCCAACTTCCAATCCAACTTCTAACCCAGCTTCCATCCCAACATCCAACCCAACTTCCAACCCAACTTTCATCCATGATTCCATCCCAAATTCCAACCCGACTTCCAATCCAACGTCCAACCCAACTTCCAATTCAACTTTCAATCCAATTTCCAGCCTGGATTCCAGCCCAACTTTCAACCCAGCATCCAATCCAGCTTCCAACCCAACTTTCAACCCAACTTCCAACCCAACTTCAAACCCAACTTCCAATCCAACTTCCAGCACAACTCCCAACTCAAGTTCCATCTCCATTTCCATCCTAATTTCCATCCCAACGTCCAACCCAACTTCCAACCCAACTTCCAACCGAACTTTCAACCCAACTTCCAACCAAACATCCATCCCAAACTCCATCCCAACATTCAACCCAACATCCGACCCAACTTCCAACCCAATTTCCAACCAACATTCCAACCCAACTTGCAACCCAACATTCAAACCAACTTCCAAACCAACTTACAACCCAACTTCCAGCTCAACTTCCAACCCAACATCTAACCCAACTTCCAATCCAACATAAGGCCCAAATTCCAACCGAACATCCAACCGAACGTCCATCCAAACTTCCATTCCAGCTTCAAACCCAACTTCCATTCCAACATCCATCCCAACTTCCAAACCAATTTCCATCCCAACTTCCAACCCAACTTCCAACCCAGCTTCCAACCCAACTTCCAACCAAACTTCCAGCCCAACTTCCAACCCAACTTCCTATCTAGCTTCCAACCCAACTTCCAACCCAACTTTCAACCAAAATTCCAACCCAACTACCAACTCAACTTCCACCCCGACTTCCAACCCAACTTCCAACCCAGCTTCCAACCCAGCTTTCAATCCAACTTCCAAGCCAACTTCCAACCTAACTTCCAACCCAACTTCCAACCCAACTTCCAACCCAACATCCAAACCAGTTTCAAGCCTAACTTTCATCCCAACTTCAATTCCAAATTCCATCCCAGCTTCCATCCCACCTTCCAACCCAACTTCTGACACAACTTCCAACCCAAATTTCAACAAAAATTCCAACCCAACTTCCAACCCAATTCCCAACCCAACTTCCAATCAAACATCCAACCCAACTTCATACCCAACTTCCAACCCATCTTCCAATCCAGCTTCCTCCCCAACTTTCATCCCAAATTCCATCGCAACTTCCAACCCAGCTTCCAACCCAAATTCCAACCCAGCCTCCAACCCAACTTCCAACCCAATTGCCAGCCCAGCATCCAACCCAGCTTCCAACCCAACGTCCAACCCACCTTCCATCCCAACTTCCAACCCAACTTCCAACCCAACTTCCAACCCTACTTGCAGCCCAACTTCCAACCCGATTCATAACCCAACTTCCAATCAAACATCCAACCTAACTTCAAACCCAACTTCTAACCGAACTTCCAATCCATCTTCCAGCCCACGTCCATCCTTAATTCCATCCCGACTTCCAACCCAACTTCCAACCCAACTTCAAACCGAACTTCCAACCCAACCTTCAACCCAACTTTTAACCCAGGTTCCTACCCAACTTACAGCCCAGCATCCAACCCAGCTTCCAACCCAGCTTCCAACCCAATGTCCAGCCCAACTTCCAACCCAACTTCCAACCCAAATCCCAACCCCATTTCCAGTCCAACATCCAACCCAACTTCCAACCCAACTTCCATCCCATCTTCCATCCCAACTTGCATCCCAACTTCCATCCCATCTTCCATCCCAACTTCCATCCCAACTTCCAACCCAACTTCCAACCCATCTTTCGACCCAACTTCCAGCCCAACTTACAAGCCACCTTTCAATCCAACTTCCAATCCAACTTCCAACCCAACTTCCATCCCAACTTCCAACCCAACTTTCATCCCAAATTCCATCCCAAATTTCAACCCATCTTCCAACCCAACGTCCAATCCAACTTCCAATCCAACTTTCAACCCAACTTCCAACCCAGATTCCAGCCCAACTTCCAACCCATTATCCAACCCAGCTTCCAACCCAAATTTCAACCCAACTTCCAACCCAACTTCCAATCTTACTTCCAACACAACTCCCACCCCAACTTCCAACCAAACTTCTAACCAAAAATCCATCTTAAACTCCATCCCAACTTCCAACCCAACTTCCAACCCAACTTCCAACCCAACTTCCAATTAACCTTCCAACCCAACTTGCAACCCAACGTCCAACACTACCTCCAAATCATCTTATAGCCCGAATTCCAGCTCGAATTCCAGTTCAACTTCCAACCCAACATACAGCCCAAATTCCAACCCAACAGCCAATCCAACTTCCATCCAAACTTCCATTCCAACTTCAAACCCAACATCCATCCAAACATTCATACCAACTTCCAAACCAGCTTCCAACCCAACTTCCAACCCAGCTTCCAACCCAGCTTCCACCCCAAGTTACAACCAAACTTCCAACCCAACTTCCAACCTAACTTCCAACTTAACTTCCAACCCAACTTCCAACCCAACTTCCAACCCAACTTCCATCCCAACTTCCATTCCAAATTCCATTCCAACTTCCATCCCAACATCCAACCCAAATTCCATCCCAACTTCCAACCCGCCTTCCAACGCAACTTCCAACCCAACTTTAAATCCAAATTCCAACCCAACCTCCAATCCAACTTCCAACCCAACTTCCATCCCAATTTCCATCCCAACTTCCAACCCCGCTTCTAACCCAACTTCTAACCCAGCTTCCAACCCAATTCCAGTCCAACTTCCAATCCAACTTCCAACCAAACTTCCATCCCAAACTCCATTCCAACTTCCAACCCAACATCCAACACAACTTCCAACCAAACATCCAATCAATCTTCCCACCCAACTTCCAACCCAACTTCCAAGCCAACTTACAATGCAACATCCAATTCAACTTCCGTCCCAACATCCAACCCAATATATGACGCGACTTCCAGCCCAAATTCCAACCCAACTTTGAACCCAAATTCCATCTCAACTTCCATTCCAACTTCAAACCCAACTTCCATCCAAAACTCCATCCCAACTTCCAACCCAACTTCCAACCCAACTTCCAACCCAACTTCCAACCCAACTTCCAGCCCAACTTCCAACCCAACTTTGAACCCAACTTCCAACCAAATTTCCAACCCAACTTCCAACCCAACTTCTAATACAGCTTCCAACCCAGCTTCCATCCCAGCTTTAAACCCAAATTCTAGCCCATCTTCCAACCCAACTTCCAACCCAACTTCCAACCCAACTTCTAATCCAACGTCCAACCCTACTTCCAACCCAACTTCCAACCCAACTTCCAACCCAGCTTCAAACCAAGCTTCCAACCCAACTGACAACCCAGCTTCCAACCCAACTTTCAACCCAACTTTCAACCCAAAATCCAACCCAACTTCCATCCCAGCTTCCAACCCAACTTCTAACCTTACTTCCAACCCAACTTTCAACCCAAAATCCAATCCAACTTCCAACCCAGCTTCCAGCGCAACTTCCAACCCAACTTTCATCCCAACTTCCATCCCAACTTCCAACACAACATCCAACCCAGCTACCAAACCAACTTCCAACCCAACTTCCAAGCCAACATCCAACCCAATTTCCAATCAAACATCCAACCCAACTTCGAACCCAATTTCCGGCCAATAATTCATCCCAAATTCCATCCCAACTTCCAACCCAGCTTCCAACCCAACTTCCAACCCAACTTCCAACCCAACGTCCAACACAACTTCCTTTCCAAATTCCCATCCAACTCTCAACCCAGCATTCAACCCAGCTTCCAACACAGCTTCCAACCCAACTTGCAATCCAACTTCCAACCCATATTCCAACCCAACTTCCAACATTATTTCGAATCCAACTTCCAACCCACCTTCTAACCCAACTTCCAACCCAATTTCCAATCCAATTTCCAACACAACTTCCATCCCAAAATCCATCCGAACTTCAATCCCAACTTCCATCTCAAGTTCCATCCCAACTTCCATCATAAATTCCAACCCAACTGCCAACCCAACTTCCAACCCTACTTCCAACTCAAGTTCTAGCCCAAATTCCAACCCAACGTCCAACCCAAGTTTCAATCCAACTTCTAATCCAACTTCCAACCCAACTTCCAATTCACCTTCCTACCCAACTCTCAACACAACATCCAACCCAAATTCGAACACAACTTCCAACCCAACTTCCAAACCAACTTACAACCCAACTTACAACCCAACTTCCAACCCAACTTCCAACCCAACTTCCAACCCAACTTTCATCCCAACTTCCATCCCAACTTCCAACCCAACTTCGAACCCAACTTCCATCCCAACTTCCAACCCAATGTCAATCCCAACTTCCATCCCAATTTCAAACCCAACTTCCAACCCAGCTTCCAACCCAACTTCCAGCCCAGCTTCCAACCCAACTTCCTATCCAACTTCCAATTCAACCTCCAATCCAACGTACAACCCAAATTCCAGCCCAACTTCCAGCCCAACTTCCAACCCAACTTACAACCCAGTATTCATCCCTACTTCAATCCCAACTTCCAACTCAACTTCCAACCCAACTTCCAACCCAACTTCCAAGCCAGCTTCCAACCCAACTTACAACCCAACTTCTAACCCACCTTCCAACCCAGCTTCCAACCCAACTTACAGCCGAACTTTCAGCCCAACTTCCAATCTAACTTCCAACCCAACTTTCAACCCAACTTCCAACCGAACTTTCAACCCAAAATCCAACCCAACTTCCATCCCAGCTTCCAACCCAACTTTGAACCCATCTTCCAACCCAACATTCAACCAAAATCCAACCCAACCTTCAACCCAACTTCCAACATAGCTTCCAGTGCAACTTCCAACCCAACTTCCAACCCAATTTTCATCCTAACTTTCATCCCAACTTCCATCCCAACATCCAACCCAGCTTCCAACCGAACATCCAACCCAATTTCCAACCCAACTTCCAATCAAACATCCAACCCAACATCCAACCCAACATCCAACCCAACATCCAAACCACCTTCCAACCCAACCTCAAGCCCAAGTTTCATCCCAACTTCCATCCCAACTTCCAACTGAGCTTCCAACCAAACTTCCAATCCAATTTCCAACCCAACTTCAAACCCAACATCCACCCAACTTCCAGCCCAACTTCCAGCCCAACTTTCATCCCACCTTCCATCCCATCTTCCAACCCAACTTCCAACCCAACTTCCAACCCAACTTCCAACCCAACTTCCAACACAACTTCCAACCCAAATTCCTATCCAACTTCCAGCCCAGTATCCAACCCAACTTCAAGTGGAGCTTCCAACCCAACTTCCAGCCCAACTTCCAACCCAACTTCCTACCCAACTTCCAACCCAATTCTTGATCCATCTTCAAACCCAACTTCCATCCCAACTTCCATCCCAATTTCCATCCCAACTTCCATCCCAACTTCCATCCCAACTTCCATCCCAACTTCCAACCCAACTTCCAACCCAACTTCCAACCCTACTTCCAACCCAAATTCTAACCCAAATTCGAACCCAACATCCAACCCGAGTTCCAATCCAACTTACAATCCAACTTCCAACCCAACTTCCAATGTTACTTCATACGCAACTCTCAACCCAACATCCAACCCAACTTCCAACCCAACTTCCAACACAACATCCAAACCATCTTTTAACCCAACTTCCAACCCAACTTCCAACGCAACTTCCAACCCAGTTTCCAACCCAACGTTCATGCCTACTTCCATCCAAACTTCCATCCCAACTTCCAACCCAACTTCCATCTCAACCTCCAATTCAACCTCCAATCCAACTTCCAACCCAAATTTAAACCCAACTTCCAGCCCAACTTCCAACCCAACTTCCAACCCAAAATTCATCCGAACTTCAATCCCAACTTCCAACCCAACTTCCAACACAACATCCAACCCAGCTTCCAACCCAACTTCCAACCGAACGTCCAACCCAACTTGCAACCCAACTTCCAACCCAACTTCCAATCAAACACCCAACCCAACTTCGAACCCAACTTCAATCCCAATTTCCAACCCAACTTCCAGCCCAGGTTTCATCCCAACTTTCATCCCCACTTCCAACCAAACTTCTAACCCAACCGCCAACCCATCTTCTAATCAAAATTCCTATCCAAAATCCAACCCAGCATCCAACCAAGCTTCCAACCTAGCTTCCAACCCAACTTCCAACCCAGCTTCCAACCCAACTTCCCACCCAACTTCCAAACCAACTTCCAACCCAACTTCCAGCCCAACTTCCAACCCAACTTCCATTCCAACGTCCATCCGAACTTCCATCCCAACTTCCTTCCCAGCTTCTATCCCAACTTCCAACCCAACTTCCTACCCAACTTCCAACCCATTCCTACCCAACCTCTAATCAAACTTCCAACCAAAGTTCCAACCCAAGTTCCAATACAACTTCTAACCCAACTTCCAACTCAACTTTCATCCCAACTTCCATCCCTGCTTCCAACCCAATTTCCAACCCAACTTCCAACCCAACTTCCACCCCAACATTCAACCCAACTTCCAGCCCAAATTCCAACCCAACTTCAAACCCAGCACCTAACCCAGCTTCCACCCCAGCTTCCAACCCAACATCCAACCCAACTTCCAATCCAACTTCCAACCCAACTTCCAACCTTACTTCCAACCCAACTTCCAACCCAGCTTCCAACCCAATATCCAACCCAACTTGCAACACAAATTCCAACCCAACTTCAATCCCAAACTCCATCTCAACTTCAAATCCAATTTCCAATCGAGCTTCCAACCCTGCTTTCAACCCAACTTCTAGTCAATCTTCCAACGGAATTTCCAGCCCAACATTCAAACCAACTTCTAACAGAACTTCCCACACAACTTCAAGCCCAACATCCAATCCAACTTCCAACCCAACTTCCAACCCAACTTCCAACCTAAATTCCAACTTAACTCCCAACCCAACTTCTGACCCAACTTCCAGCCCAGCATCCATCCCAACGTCCATCCCAACTACCATCCCAACTTCCTTACCAACTTCTATCCCAACTTTCAACACAACTTCCAACCCAACTTCGAGCCAACATTCCCACCCAACTCCCAATCCAACTTCCAATCCAAGTTCCAACCTTACTTGCAACCCAACTGGCAACCCTACATCCGGCACAACATTCATCTCAACTTCCATCCCATCTTCCAACCCAACTTCCAACCCAACTTCCAACCCAACCTCCAACCCAACATTTAATCCTATTTCTAACCAAAATTCCAACCAAACTTCCAGCCCAGCTTCCAACCCAGCTTAAAACCCAACTTTCATCTGAACTTCTATCCCAACTTCCAACCCAACTTCCAACCCAACTTTTAACCCAACTTCCAACCCAACTTTAAATCCAACTTCCAACCCAAATTCCAATCCAACTTCCACTCAAACACCCCGCCCAACTTCCAACCCAACTTCCAAGCCAACGTCCAACCAAACTCCTTGCCCAGGTTTCATCCAAACTTCCATCCCAACTTCCAGTCCAACTTCCAACCCAAATTCCAACCGAACTTCTAACCCAACTCCCAACCCATTTTCAAACCCAAATTCCTATCCAACATCCAACCCAGCATCCAACCCAGCTTCCAACCCAGCTTCCAACCCAGCCTCCAACCCAACTTCTAACCCAACTTCCAAGCCAACTTCCGACCCAACTTCCAACCCAGCTTCCAGCCCAACTTCCAACCCAACTTCCAACCCCACTTCAAACCCAACTTCCATCCCAACTTCCATCCCAACTTCCATCCCAACTTCCAACCCAACTTCCAACCCAACTTCCAACCCAACTTCCAACCCAATTTCCTACCCAAACTCCCGTCCAACTTCCAAGCCAAGTTCCAATCCAACTTCCACTCTGACTTCCAACCCAACATCCAAATACCTTCCTACCCAACTCCCACTCCAACATCCAACCCAACTTCCAAACCATTCTCCAAACCAACTTCCAACCCATCTTCCAACCCAACTTCCAACCCAACTTTCATCCCAACTTCCAATTCAACTTTCATCCCAACTTCCATCCCAACTTCCAATCCAACTTCCAAGCCAACTTCCAACCCAGCTTCCAATCCAACATTCAACCCTACTTCCAACCTAGCTTCCAACCCAGCTTCCAACCCAGTTTCCAACGAAGCTTTCAACCCAATATCAAACCAAAACTCCAACCTAACCTCCAATCCAACTTCCAACCAAACTTCCAACCCAACTTCCAACCCAACTTCCATCCCTACTCCCATACCAACTTCCAACCCTACTTCCAACCCAACTTCCAACCCAACTTCCAACCCAGCTTCCAAGCCAACTTCCATCCCAACTTCCAACCCAACCTCCAATCCAACTTCCAACCCAAAATTCAACTCAACTTCCAGCCCGACTTCCAACCCAACTTCCAACCCAACATTCCTCCCAACTTCCATTCCAACTTCCAACCCAACTTCCAACCCAAAATTCAACTCAACTTCCAGCCCGACTTCCAACCCAACTTCCAACCCAACATTCCTCCCAACTTCCATTCCAACTTCCAACCCAACTTCCAACCCAACTTCCAACTCAACTTCCAATCCAACTTCCAACTGAACTTCCAACCCAACTACCAACCGAACTTCTAACCCAACTCTCAACCCAACTTCCAACCCAAATTCCTATCCAACATCCAATCCAGCATCCAACCCATATTCCAACCCAGCTTCCAACCTAACTTCCAACCCAACTTCCAACCCAACAATCAACCCTGCTTCCAACCCAACTTCAAATCAAACTTCCAACCCTACTTCCAACCCAAAGTCCAACCCAACATCCAACCCAACTTCCATCCCAACGTCCATTTCAGCTTCCATCCCAACTTCCTTCCCAGCTTGTATCCCAACTTGCAACCCAACTTCCAACCCAACGTCCAACCCAACTTCCAACCCAACTTCCAACCCAACTTCCAACCCAACCTCCAATCCCACTTCCAACCCAACTTCCAACCCAACATCCAGCACATAATTCATCCCAACTTCCATCCCAACTTCTAACCCAACTTTCAACACAACTTCCAACCCAACATTTAATCCAACTTATAGCCCAAAATCGAACCCGACTTCAAGCCCAACTTCCAGCCCATTTTCCAACCCAGCTTTCATCCCAACTTCCATCCCAACTTCCAACCCATCTTTCAACCCAAAGTCCTATCCAACATCCAACCCGGCATCGAACTCAGCTCCCAACCTAGCTTCCAACACAATTTGTAACCAAACATCCAACCCAACTTCCAACCCAGCTTCCAGCCCAACTTCCAACATAACTTCCAACCCAACTTCCAACCCAACTTCCAACCCAACTTCCATCCCAACTTCCATCCAAACGTCCATCCCAGTTTCCATCCCAACTTCCATCCCAACTTCCATACCAAATTCCAACTCAACTTCCAATCCAATGTCCAACCCAACTTCCAACTCAAATTCGAACCCAACTTCCAACCCTAGTTTCAATCCAACACCCAGTCCAACTTCCAGCCGAAGTTCCAAAACAACTTCCTACCCAACTCCCAGCCCAATATATAACCCAGCTTCCAGCCCAACTTCCATCCCAACTCCAACCCAACTTCCAACCCAACTTCGAACTCAACTTTCATCCCAACTTCCAACCTATCTTCCAGCCCAACTTCCAACCCAACTTCCAACCCAACTTCCAACCCAACTTCCAACCCAATTTCCAACCCAAACTCCCGTCCAACTTCCAACCCAAGTTCCAATCCAACTTCCACTCCAACTTCCAACCCAACTTCCAAATACCTTCCTACCCAACTCCCACTCCAACATCCAACCCAACTTCCAAACCATTCTCCAAACCAACTTCCAACCCATCTTCCAATCCAACTTCCAACCCAACTTCCATCCCAACTTCCAATTCAACTTTCATCCCAACTTCCATCCCAACTTCCAATCCAACTTCAAAGCCAACTTCCAACCCAGCTTCCAATCCAACATTCAACCCTACTTCCAACCTAGCTTCCAACCCAACTTCCAACCCAGTTTCCAACAAAACTTTCAACCCAATATCAAACCCAAATTCCAACCTAACCTCCAATCCAACTTCCAACCAAACTTCCAACCCAACTTCCAACCCGACTTCCATCCCTACTTCCATACCAACTTCCAACCCTACTTCCAACCCAACTTCCAACCCAACTTCCAACCCAGCTTCCAAGCCAACTTCCATCCCAACTTCCAACCCAGCCTCCAATCCAACTTCCAATCCAAAATTCAACTAAACTTCCAGCCCAACTTTCAACCCAACTTCCAACCCAACATTCCTCCCAACTTCCATTCCAACTTCCAACCCAACTTCCAACCCAACTTCCAAACCAACTTCCAACTGAAATTCCAACCCAACTACCAACCGAACTTCTGACCCAACTCCCAACCCAACTTCCAACCCAAATTCCTATCCAACATCCAATCCATCATCCAACCCATATTCCAACCCAGCTTCCAACCCAACTTCCAACCCAACTTCCAACCCAGCAATCAACCCTGCTTCCAACCCAACTTCCAACCCAACTTCCAACCCTACTTCCAACCCAACGTCCAACCCAACATCCAACCCAACATCCATCCCAACGTCCATCTCAACTTCCATCCCAACTTCCTTCCCAAATTGTATCCCAACTTCCAACCCAACCTACAACCCAACGTCCAACCCAACTTCCAACCCAACTTCCAACCCAACTTCCAACCCAACCTCCAATCCCACTTCCAACCCAACTTCCAACCCAACATCCAGCACAACTTTCATCCCAACTTCCATCCCAACTTCCAATCCAACTTCCAAGCCAACTTCCAACCCAGCTTCCAATCCAACATTCAACCCTACTTCCAACCTAGCTTCCAACCCAACTTCCAACCCAACAATCAACCCTGCTTCCAACCCAACTTCCAACCCAACTTCCTACCCAACTTCCAACCCAACGTCCAACCCATCTTTCAACCCAACTTCCAGCCCAACTTCCAACCCAACGACCAACCCAACCTCCAACCCAACTTCCAACCCAACTTCCAATCCAACTTCCAACCCAATTTCCAACCCAACTTCCAACCCAACGTCCAGCACAACTTTCATCCCAACTTCCATCCCAACTTCCAATCCAACTTCCAAGCCAACTTCCAACCCAGCTTCCAATCCAACATTCAACCCTACTTCCAACCTAGCTTCCAACCCAACTTCCAACCCAACAATCAACCCTGCTTCCAACCCAACTTCCAACCCAACTTCCTACCCAACTTCCAACCCAACGTCCAACCCATCTTTCAACCCAACTTCCAGCCCAACTTCCAACCCAACGACCAACCCAACCTCCAACCCAACTTCCAACCCAACTTCCAATCCAACTTCCAACCCAATTTCCAACCCAACTTCCAACCCAACGTCCAGCACAACTTTCATCCCAACTTCCATCCCAACTTCCAATCCAACTTCCAAGCCAACTTCCAACCCAGCTTCCAATCCAACATTCAACCCTACTTCCAACCTAGCTTCCAACCCAACTTCCAACCCAACAATCAACCCTGCTTCCAACCCAACTTCCAACCCAACTTCCTACCCAACTTCCAACCCAACGTCCAACCCATCTTTCAACCCAACTTCCAGCCCAACTTCCAACCCAACGACCAACCCAACCTCCAACCCAACTTCCAACCCAACTTCCAATCCAACTTCCAACCCAATTTCCAACCCAACTTCCAACCCAACGTCCAGCACAACTTTCATCCCAACTTCCATCCCAACTTCCAACCCAACTTCCATCCCAACTTCCATCCCAACTTCCTTCCCAACTTGTATCCCAACTTCCAACCCAGCTTCCAACCCAACGTCCAACCCAACTTCCAACCCAACTTCCAACCCAACTTCCAACCCAACCTCCAATCCCACTTCCAACCCAACTTCCAACCCAACATCCAGTACAACTTTCATCCCAACTTCCATCCCAACTTCCAACCCAACTTTCAACCCAACCTCCAACCCAACATTTAATCCAACTTCTAACCCAAAATTGAACCCGACTTCCAGCCCAGCTTCCAGCCCATTTTCCAACCCAGCTTTCATCCCACCTTCCATCCCAACTTCCAACCCATCATTCAACCCAAAGTCATATCCAACATCCAACCCGGCATCGAACTCAGCTCCCAACCTAGCTTCCAACCCAACTTCTAACCAAACTTCCAACCCAACTTCCAACCCAGCTTCCAACACAACTTCCAACATAACTTCCAACCCAACTTCCAACCAAACTTCCAACCCAACTTCCATCCCAACTTCCATCCAAACGTCCATCCCAATTTCCATCCCAACTTCCATCCCAACTTCCATACCAAATTCCAACTCAACCTCCAACCCAATGTCCAACCCAGCTTCCAACTCAAATTCGAACCCAACTTCCAACACTAGTTTCAATCCAACACCCAGTCCAACTTCCAGCCGAAGTTCCAAAACAACTTCCTACCAACTCCCAGCCCAACATATAACCCAGCTTCCAGCCCAACTTCCATCCCAACTCCAACCCAACTTCCAACCCAACTTCCAACCCAACTTCCATCCCAGCTTCGAACTCAACTTTCATCCCAACTTCCAACCTATCTTCCAGCCCAACCACCAACCCAACTTCCAACCCAACTTCCAATCCAACTTCCAACCCAATTTCCAACCCAAACTCCCGTCCAACTTCCAACCCAAGTTCCAATCCAACTTCCACTCCAACTTCCAACCCAACTTCCAAATACCTTCCTACCCAACTCCCACTCCAACATTCAACCCAACTTCCAAACCATTATCTAAACCAACTTCCAACCCATCTTCCAACCCAACTTCCAACCCAACTTCCATCCCAACTTCCAATTCAACTTTCATCCCAACTTCCATCCCAACTTCCAATCCAACTTCCAAGCCAACTTCCAACCCAGCTTCCAATCCAACATTCAACCCTACTTCCAACCTAGCTTCCAACCCAGCTTCCAACCCTGTTTCCAACGAAACTTTTAACCCAATATCAAACCCAAATTCCAACCTAACCTCCAATCCAACTTCCAACCAAACTTCCAACCCAACTTCCAACCCAACTTCCATCCCTACTTCCATACCAACTTCCAACCCTACTTCCAATCCAATTTCCAACCCAACTTCCAACCCAGCTTCCAAGCCAACTTCCATCCCAACTTCCAACCCAACCTCCAATCCAACTTCCAACCCAAAATTCAACTCAACTTCCAGCCCGACTTCCAACCCAACTTCCAAACCAACATTCCTCCCAACGTCCATTCCAACTTCCAACCCAACTTCCAACCCAACTTCGAACCCAACTTCCAACTGAACTTCCAACCCAACTACCAACCGAACTTCTAACCCAACTCCCAACCCAACTTCCAACCCAAATCCCTATCCAACATCCAACCCATCATCCAACCCATATTCCAACCTAGCTTCCAACCCAACTTCCAACCCAACAATCAACCCTGCTTCCAACCCAACTTCCAACCCAACTTCCAACCCTACTTCCAACCCAACGTCCAACCCAACTTCCAACCCAACTTCCATCCCAACTTCCATCCCAACTTCCTTCCCAACTTCCATCCCAACTTCTATCCCAACTTCCAACCCAACTTCCAACCCAACTCCCTATCCAACATCCAACCCATCATCCAACCCATATTCCAACCTAGCTTCCAACCCAACTTCCAACCCAACAATCAACCCTGCTTCCAACCCAACTTCCAACCCAACTTCCAACCCTACTTCCAACCCAACGTCCAACCCAACATCCAACCCAACTTCCATCCCAACGTCCATCTCAACTTCCTTCCCAGCTTCCTTCCCAACTTGTATCCCAACTTCCAACCCAACTTCCAACCCAACGTCCAACCCAACTTCCAACCCAACATCCAACCCAACTTCCAACCCAACCTCCAATCCCACTTCCAACCCAACTTCCAACCCAACATCCAGCACAACTTTCATCCCAACTTCCATCCCAACTTCCAACCCAATTTTCAACCCAACTTCCAACCCAAAATTTAATCCAACTTCTAACCCAAAATCAAACCCGACTTCCAGCCCAACTTCCAGCCCATTTTCCAACCCAACTTTCATCCCAACTTCCATCCCAACTTCCAACCCATCTTTCAACCCAAAGTCCTATCCAACATGCAACCCGCCATCGAACTCAGCTCCCAACCTAGCTTCCAACCCAACTTCTAACCAAACTTCCAACTGAACTTCCAACCCAGCTTCCAACCCAACTTCCAACATAACTTCCAACCCAACTTCCAACCCAACTTCCAACCCAACTTCCATCCCAACTTCCATCCAAACGTCCATCCCAATGTCCATCCCAACTTCCATACCAAATTCCAACTCAACTTCCAACCCAATGTCCAACCCAACTTCCAACTCAGATTCGAACCTTACTTCCAACCCTAGTTTCAATCGAACACCCAGTCCAACTTCCAGCCAAAGTTCCAAAACAACTTCCTACCCAACTCCCAGCCCAACATATAACCCAGCTTCCAGCCCAACCTCCAGACCAACTCCAACCCAACTTCCAACCCAACTTCCATCCCAACTTCGAACTCAACTTTCATCCCAACTTCGAACCTATCTTCCTGCCCAACTTCCAACCCAGCTTCCAATGTAACATTGAATCGAACTTCCAGCTTAGCTTCAAAACCAGCTTCCAACCAAACGTTCAACCCAACTTCCAACCGAACTTCCAACTTCCAACCCAACTTCCAACCCAACTTCCAACCAAACTTCCAACCCAGCTTTCAACCCAACTTCCAACCCAACTTCCAACACAACCTCCAATCCAACTTCCAACCCAAATTCCAACCCAACTTCAAGCCCAACTCCCAACCAAACTTCCAACCCAACCTTCATTCCAGCTTCCATCCCAACTTCCAACCCAACTTCCAACCCAACTTCCAACCCGGATTCCAACCCAACTTCCAATTCAACTTCCAGCCCAACTCCCACTCAAACACCCAATCCAACTTCCAACCCAACTTCCAGTACAGGTTTTGTTCCAACTTCCATTCCAACTTCCATCCCAACTTCCAACCCAACTTCCAACCAAATTTCTAACCCAACTCCCAACCCAACTTCCAACCCAAATTCCTATCCAACATCCAACCCAGCATCCAACCCAGCTTCCAACCCGGCTTCCAACCCAACGTCCAACCCAAGTTCCAACCCAACTTCCAACCCAACTCCCAACCCTACATCAAACCCAACATCCAACCCAACTTCCAAACCAACTTCCATCCCAACGTCCACCCTAACTTCCATCCCAACTTCCTTCTCAACTTCTATCCCAATTTCCAGCTCAACTTTGAACCCAACCTCCAACCCAACTTCCCACCCATCTTCCAATCCAGCTTCAAACCCCACTTCCAACTCAACTTCCTACCCAACCTCCAACACAACTTTCATCCCAATTTCCATCCCAACTTCCAACCCATCTTCCAACCCAACTTGCAACCCAACTTCCAGCCCAGCATTCAACCCAACTTCCAACCCAAATTGCAACCCAACAACCAACTCAGCATTCAACCCAGCTTTCAACCCAGCTTTCAACCCAGCTTACAACCCAACTTCCAACCCAATTTCCAATCCAACTACCAACCCAACATCCAACCCAGCTTCCAGCCCAACTTCCAACCGAGCGTCCAACCCAACGTCCAACCCGACTTCCAACCCAACTTCCAACCCAACTTCCATCCCAAACTCCATCCCAGCTTCCAACCCACCTTCCAATCCAGCTTCCAACCCAACTTCCAAGCCAACTTCCGATCAATCTTCCAACCATACTTCCAACCCAACTTTCAACCCAACTTCCGAACCAACTTACAACAAAACTTCCAACTCAGCTTCCAGCCCAACATCCAACGCAACCTCTAGCCCAACTTCCAGCCGAAAGTCCAACCCAACTTCGAACCCAACTTCCGTCCCAAATTGTCAGAAAACACACAGGTCAGAAACACACTGGTCTGAAACACACTGGTTAGAAACACACTGGTAAAAAATACAGTGATCAGATACACACTCGTAAGAAACACAGTGGCCAGGACCACAGTGGTCAGAAACACACCGGTCAGAAACACAGTGGTCAGTGTCACAGTGGTCAGAAAGACACTGATCAGAAACAAAATGTTCAGAAACACAATGGTCAGAGACACAGTGGTCAGAAACACAGTGGTCGGAAAGACTGTGGTCAAAAACACACTGGTCAAAAACATAGTGGTCAGAAACACACTGGTCAGAAACACATTGGTCAAAAACACCATAGTCAGAAACACACTGGTCATAAACACACTGGTCTGAAACACACTGGTCAAAAACACAGTGGCCAGGAACACACAAGTCAGAAACACACTGCTCAGAAACACAGAAGTCAGAAGCACACTGGTCAGAAACACACTGGTAAGAAACACGGTTTAGAAACACAGTGGACAGAAACAAAGTGGTCAGAAACACAGGGTTCAGAAGCACGGTGGTCAGAAACACAGTGGTCAGGAACATAGTGGTCAGAAACACAGCGGTCAGAAACACAGTGGTCAGCAACACAGTTGTCAGAAAGACAGTGGTGAGAAACACAGTGGTCAGAGACACACTCGTCACAAACACAGTGGTCAGAAACACACTGGTCAGAAACACAGCGGCCAGAAAGACACTGGTCAGAAACACCGTGGTCAGAAATACACTGGTCAGAAACACAGTGTTCAGAAACACAGTGGTCAGAAACACAGTGGTCAGAAACACACTGGTTAGAAATACACTGGTCAGAAACAAAGTGGTCAGAAACACAAATGTCAGAAACACAGTAGTCAGAAACACGCTGGTCAGAAAAACACTGGTCAGAAACACACTGGTCAGAAACACACTGCTAAGAAGCACAGTGGTCAGAAACACAGTTGTCAGAAACACAGTGGTCGGAAACACCGGGGTTAGAAAGACAGTGGCGAGAAACACAGTGGTCAGAAACACACTGGACAGAAACACAGTAGTCAGAAACACACTGGTTAGAAACACACTGGTCGGAAACAATTTGGTCAGAAACACACTGGTTAGAAACAAAGTGGTCATGAACACAGCGGTTAGAAACACACTGGTCAGAAACACATTGGTCAGAAACCTAGTGGTCAGAAACACACTGGTCAGTAGCACAGTGGTCAGAAATACAGGGGTCAGAAACACACTGGTCAGAAATGCAGTGGTCAGAAACACACTGGACAGAAACACAATAGTCAGAAACACACTGGTCAGAAACACAGTGCTCACAAACACAGTGGTCAGAAACACACTGGTCAGAAACACACTGGTCAGAAACACACGGGTCACAAACACACTGTCAGAAACACGGTTACATAAACACAAAGGTCAGAAAAACAGTAGTCAGAAACACGCTGGTCAGAAACACAGTGGTCAGAAACACACTAGCCAGAAACACACTGGTCAGAAACACACTGGTCAGAAACACACTGGTCAGAAACACACAGGTCAGACACACACTGGTCAGAAACACAGTGGCCAGAAACACACAGGTCAGAAACACACTGGTCAGAAACACATTGGTCGGAAACACAGTGGTCAGAAACACACTTGTCAGAGACACAGTGGTCAGAAACACAGTGGTCAGAAACACACTGGTCAGCAACATAGTGGTCAGAAACCCACTGGTCAGAAACACACTTGCCATAAACACGGTGGTCACAGAAACAGTGGTTAGAACACACTGGTCAGAAACACAGTGGTCAGAAAAGCGGTAGTCAGAAACACAGTGGTCAGGAACACGGAGGTCAGAAACACACTGGTCAGAAACACAGTGGTCAGAAACACACTGGTCAGAAACACATTGGTCAGAAACACACTGGTCAGGAACTCAGTGGTCAGAAGCACAGTGGTCAGCCACACAGTGGTCTGACACATAGTGGTCAGAAACACACTAGTCAGGAACACACTGGTCAGGAACAACATGTTCAGAAACACAAGGGTCAGAAACACACCGGTCAGAAACACAGTGGTCAGAAACACTGTGGTCAGAAACACGGTGGTCAGAAACACACTTGACAGAAACACAGTGGTCAGAAACACAGTGGTCAGAAACTCACTGGTCAGAAATACACCGGTCAGAAACACACTCGTCAGAAACACAGTGGTCTGAAACACACAGGTCAGAAACACACTTGTCAGAAACACAGTGGTCAGAACACAGTTTTCATAAACACGCTGGTCAGAAACACAGTGGTCAGAAACACAGTGGTCAGAAATACACAGGTCAAAAACACAGTTGTCAGAAAAACACTGGTAAGAAACACACTGGGCAGAAACACAGTGGTCAGAAACACAGTGGTCAGAAACACAGTAGTCGGAAACAAGATGGTCAGAAACACAGTGGTCAGAAACACAGTTGTCAGAAACACAGTGGTCAGAAACACAGTGGTCAGAAATACACAGGTCAAAAACACAGTTGTCAGAAACACACTGGTCAGAAACACACTGGTCAGAAACACAGTGGTCAGAAACACAGTAGTCGGAAACAAGATGGTCAGAAACACAGTGGTCAGAAACACAGTTGTCAGAAACACAGTGGTCAGAAACACACTGGTCAGCAACACACTTGTCAGAAACACAGTGGTCAGAAAAACAGTGGTCAGAAACACACTGGTCAGAAAAAGAGTGGTCAGAAACATAGTGGTCAGAAACACAGTGGTCAGAAACACAGTCGTCAGAAACACACCGGTCAAAAACACAATGATCATAAATACAGTGGTCAGAAACACGGTGGTCAGACACACAGTGGTCAGAAACACACTGGTCAGAAACACGGTGGTCAGAAACACACTGGTCAGAAACACAGTGGTCAAAAACACACTTGTCAGAAACACAGTAGTCAGAAACACAGTGGTTATAAACACACTGATCAGAAAAACACCGTTCAGAAACACAGTGGTCACAAACACAGTGGTCAGAAACAAACTGTTCCGAAACACACTGGTAAGAACCACAGAGGGCAGAATCACAGTGATCAGAAACACAGTTGTCAGAAGCACAGTGGTCAGAAACATATTGGTTTGAAACACACTGGTCAGAAACACACTGGTCAGGAACACACTGGTCAGACACATACGGGTCAGAAACACACTTGTCAGAAACACAGTGGTCATAAACACAGTGGTCAGGAACACAGTGGTCAGAGACACAGTGGTAAAAAACACACTGGTCAGAAACACAGTGGTTAGAAATACAGTGGTCATACACACAGTGGTCAGAAACACACGGATCAAAAAAACTTTGGTCAGAAACACACTCGTCACAAACACATTGGTCAGAAACATACTGGTAAGAAGCACACTGGTGAGAAAGTCAGTGGTCAGAAATACACTGGTTATAAACACACTGGTCAGAAACACACTGATAATAAACACAATGGTCACAAACACAGTGGTCAGAAACACACAGGTCAGACACACCCTGGTCAGAAAAACAGCTGTCCGAAACACACTGGTCAGAAACTCACTGGTCAGGAACACACTGGTCAGAAACACAGTGGTCAGAAACACACAGGTCAGACACACACTGGTCAGAAACTCACTGGTCAGGAACACACTGGTCAGAAACACAGTGGTCAGAAACACACAGGTCAGAGACAGAGTGATCATAACCACTGTGGTCAGAAACACAGTGGCCAGAAACACAGAGGTCAGAAAAAGGGTGGACGGAAACACACTCGTCAGAAACACACTGGTCAGAAACACACTGGTCAGAAACACAGTGGTCAGAGTGACATTGGTCGGAAACACACTGGTCAGAAACACACTGGTCAGAAACACAGTGGTCAGAAACACAGTGGTCTGAAACACTATGGTCAGAAAAACTGTGGTAAAAACACACTGGTCAGAAACACAGTGGTCACAAACACACTGGTCAGAAACACACTGGTCATAAACACCCTGGTCAGAAACACACTGGTCAAAAACACAAGGTTCAGGAACAAACTGGTCAGAAACACACTGGTTAGAAACATAGTGGTCAGAGACACACTTGTCAGAAACACACTGGTCAGAAATTCAGTGGTCAGAAACATGGTGGTCAGAAACACAGTGGTCAGAACCACAGTAGTCAGAGACACAATGGAGTGAAACACACAGGTCTGAAACACAGTGGTCAGAAACACAACGGTGAAAAAAACACTGAGCAGCAACACAGTGGTCAGAAAGACACTGGTCAGAAACACACTGGTCATAAACTATGTGGTCAGAAACACAGTGGTCAGGAACATGCTGCTCAGAAACACAGGGGTCAGAAACACAGTGGTTAGAAACACACTGGTCAGAAACACACTGGTCAGAAACACACTGGTCAGAAACACAGTGGTCAGAAACACAGTGGTAAGAAACACACTGGTCAGAAACACACTGGTCAGAAACACTGTGGTCAGAAACACAC